>MJUU01060467.1:90860-163119 GCA_002080025.1 Modiolus philippinarum
GGGGGGCTGGGATTTTCAACCGATACAGGAATTTTGGCCCGCTAACGTACTAAGTAAGAAGATTATCTTTTTTCCCAAATACACTTTGACCAATCAGGGTGAGTACTTAACCATAGGACTCATTTTGATTGGTTAGAAGTTGTGTTCTTTAAATGGCAGTTGGTTAAAAATAAAAGTGTCCGACTCACGAATAGTTTACCCTATCAGTGTATTAGGCTAAGGTCATTTGATTTTCGGGGGGGGGGGGCTGGGATTTTCAACGGATACAGGAATTTTGGCCCGCTAACGTTGGGAGATTATCTTTTTTCTCAAATACACTTTCCAGGAAAATTTGCTGAGCACAAAGTGAGGGCTAGACTATTTTTCCAAGAAATGTGACGGTAGCAAGAATCGGGGTCATTTTTTTCTCTAAAAATTACAAACCCCTAAACGCGAAACCGTGGCAGTCTGTTAAAAATAAAAGTTTCCAACTCACGATCAGTTTACCCTATCAGTGTATTAGGCACAGGTCCTTTGATTTTCAGGGGGGTGGGATTTTCAACCGATACAGGAATTTGGGCCCGTTAACTTCAGGATATTATCTTTTTTCCCACATACACTTTGCAGGAAAATTTGCTGAGCACAGAGTGAGGGCTAGACTATTTTTCCAACAAACGTGAATCGTGGTCATTTTTGTTCTCTAAAAATCACATCCCTCTGTTCTCGAAACCGTTCAAGCTTCAAGCGCATTTTTCAAGGACATTATTTAAAGTGCCACAGCCAGTTCGTTTAATTGTGCAAACATGCATTCACATGCACAAAGTAACTATGCATTCTATATACCTGATTTATAACGTGCATTTTCTTCACACGCCTTGGAATGTAGGTCAACCCAGAGATGTTATGAAATGCTGACCACGTGACTTATATTTGTAATGGGCGATTTGACAAAATGGAAATTCTTGTTTGTCGACATTTCTGTAAATATAACTTGCATCAAGCCATAAAAATGTTAAATGGTAGCACGATAATTTGAAGAAAACTGCATGTAAATTGAGAAAAATATTTTTTCTTGCAACACTTGTCGATCTCTATGAACGACAAATATGTACATAGGCTTCTCTGATCTTCTCTGTGTTAAATTTTGAGGTCCACGACGGGGATATTTTGCAACCCTGACAAAGAAATTTATAATATATTTAGATTAACAAATTCCCTGGTTGCTGTTCAACTTTTCTGTAAGTTTTCATGTAATTCTGAGCATTTTTAATTTTCCCGCCTTTTTGCCGTTTCCATGGCAACGGTGCCATTTTGAAAATTACCTTTTTCTAAATTTTGTTCAATTCTTAACACTTTCAATTCTGCTGCCTTTTAGCCATTTCCATGGCAACGGTCGCCATTTTGAATTTTTTTAGACTAAAACAAATTCCCTGGTTGCTATACAACTTTTCTGTAAGTTTTCGTTAAATTCTGAGCACTTTTAATTTTCCCGCCCTTTTGCCGTTTCCATGGCAATGGTGATATTTTGAAAATCCATAGACCTACCTGCACAACTAAACATTGGTATCTATGTTCCAACTAAGTTTCATTCAGATCTGATGCGCAGTCTCTGAGATCTGCCCCGGAAAAAATGCCCCAAAATGTTCTAGATTTTCCCGCCTTTTTTGCCGTTTCCATGGCAACGGTACCATTTTGAAATTCAATAGACCTTCCTGCACAACCAGACATTAATATCTATGTTCCTGCTTAGTTTCATTCAGATCTGATTCGCCGTCTCTGAGATCTGCCCTGGGCAAAATGTCCCCAAAATTTGTCGATTTTCTCGCCTTTTTGCCGTTTCCATGGCAACCGTTCCATTTCGGATGTTCATAATCTGCGCCGCATAACTAGACTTTGACTTAACTTGACTTAACTTGATTACTCTTTATTCAGGGGCCGACTCCGACCTGCCATTGGGTGTTGGGTTTCTCGCTGTTCATTGAAGATCTTTTGGTGGCTTTGAGTTGTTATTACTCCCCTTTGGGTCGTTTTCTCTTTGACACATTCCCCGTTTCCCTTCCTTTTTTTTCTATTTGGTACCCATGTTCCTGCCAAATTTCATCGAAATCGGGTGAGCGGTTTCCAAGATATGGCTCGGACAAAATCCGATGCGTAAAGAATAATAATAATAATAATAATAATAAATAATTAGCATTAACTGTGTTTGGATGCAAACACAAGAAATCTCCCAAACGAACTCCTATATCAGAATTCAAAGGTTTTAGATGAGACCCACAGATTTAAAACAACCTTCCTGTCAAATTTCATTCAATTCTAAGCACTTTGTATTTTCCCGTCTTTCTACCGTTTCCATGGCAACGGTCTCCATTTTGAAGTCTTGGAGACTGAAACCCAATTCTAGACATGTTATGCAACCTTCCTGTAGAATTTCATCCAATTCTGAGTACTTTCATTTTCCCGCCTTTTTTACCATTTCCATGGCAATGGTCACCATTTTGAAGTCTTGGAGACCGGAACCCAATTCTACACTTATAAGACACCCTTCCTGTAAAATTTCATCCAATTCTGAGCACTTTGATTTTCCCACTTTTTTTACCATTTCCATGGCATCGGTCGCCATTTTGAAGTCTTGGAGACCGGACCCCATTCTACACATGTTAGGCAACCTTCTTGTAAATTTTCATCCAATTCTAAGCACTTTGATTTTCCGCCTTTTTTGCTATTTCCATTGCAACGGTTGCCATTTTGGAAATTCTGAGAACGTAAGTATCAACTTTGGATCCATATCTATCATCCCATGAATTTCATCAAGTTTGGACGACTGGTCTCTGAGAAATCGCTCGGACAAAACTCAGGCGGAACACGGAAAAAAAGAAAATAATAACTACTATTAATTATGTTTGGATGCAAACACAAGAAGTCTCCCAAACGAACTCCCATATCAGAATTCAAAGGCTTTCGATGAGATAAAAAGGCTCTAAGGAACCTTCCTGTCAAATTCTATTCAATTCTGAGTACTTTGGATTTTCCGCCTATTTTCTGTTTCAATGACAACGGCTACCAATTTGAAGTCTTGGAGACCATAAGCCAATTTTACAGATGTAACGCAACTTTCCTGAAAAAATTTCATCCAATTCTGAGCACGTTGATTTTCCCGCCTTTTTTACCATTTTCATGGCACCGGTCACCATTTTAAAATCTTGAAGTCCAGAAGCCAATTCTACAGATGTTAGGCAACCTCCCTGTAAAATTTATTCTAATTCTGAGCACTTTGATCTTCCCACCTTTTTACCATTTCCATGGCACCGCTCGCTATCTTGAAGTCTTGGAGACCAGAAGTCAATTCTACACATTGTAAAATTTCATCCAATTCTGAGCAATTTGATTTTCCCGCCTTTTTACCAGTTCCATGGCACTGGTCGCCATTTTGAAGTCTTGGAGACCAGAAGTCAATTCTATACAAGTAAGGCAACCTTCCTGTAAAATTTCATCCAATTCTGAGCACTTTGATTTCCCACCTTTTTTACCATTTCCATGGCACCGGTCGCCATTTTTAAGTCTTGGGAGACTAGAAGACATTTCTACATATGTAAGCCAACATTCCTGTAAAATTTCATCCAATTCTGAGCACTTGGATTTTCCCGCCCTTTTTTCCGTTTCCATGGCAACGGTCGCCATTTTGGAAATTCCAAGAACTTAAAGATTAACTTTGGATCAATACCGTAAATCGGGAAATTTTAGTCATGGTTTTATTTTGGCCTATTTTGGCTCCTAAATTCAAAGTGCCAAAATTCAACACACCAAAATACTTCACACCCAAAAATTTCCCTGCAAAAATAAAACAATACGTTTATTGAAAGCCGATTGCAAAACTTGTGACGTTCCCCAGCGAGTGTACATTACATCTAGTATCACCGTTAAATTAACATAATATTGTTGTGCTAAAATGTGCTCAAATAATTTTCTCTTTAAGATTTAAAATCTATTCACCAGAAATAGTTTTTTTTTATTTATTGCTTATAAGTAAGGACGTATATTTACGATATGACTTCGAAATAATATGACATGTATCATCCGCAAGTTTTCCTGCAAGGAAGAAGGACCAAAATAAAACACACTATACGTCAAAAGTGGCCAAAATAAAACTTACTGCTATGCAAAAGTGGCCAAAATTTCACAGACCAAAATAAAACCACCCGTTTTGTTATAAAAAAGGCCAAAATTAACCCACACCAAAGTTTCCCGATTTACGGTATCTATCATCCCATAAACTTTCATGAAGTTTGGGTCACTGGTCTTTGAGAAATGTCATTTTCCCATAAGGTTACTATGGAAGATCCCACCCCTTTTTGGGCCCCCGAATGTACCCTTAATGGACCCCTTTGGAAAAATGTTTTGCTTCTTGCACACCTAGATATATGGGGTCATCATCCTACAAAGTTTGAGAATCCTAGGTCTAATTAGTTTCCGAGGTCTGCTTTTGACAAAACCGGAGTGGAAAGCGGAAGAAAAAGAATAATAAGAACAAGTTATAACTGTGTTCGCAAGCGAAACACAAAAGTCTCCCAAACGAACTCCCATATCAGATTACTGGCATCATTAACCCCCTTTCAAAAAAAAATGTGCAGGGGTTCCCCTCATAATTTACTTTAAACATATAGTTGAAATCTAAATATAACACACAGCAGAAAATATGTTTTTCTCTCCAAATTATAGCTTTCTGGTTTGGTATCCATGACAACCAAATGCTCCATTATTCATTACAACCATTTTTATAACTCTTTTCAAAAGACATTTGGGCAGGGGTTTCCCTTATAACCTAACTAATACATATAGCTGTAATAGAAATACAATCAACAGCAATAAATACTAATTTCTCAAAATTTCAATTTTTTGTAATGGTTTCCATGGCAACCATACTAATTTTCAAATGTGCAATGCTGTTAAACTTTATCTGACATCACACACAACATTCCTTTCAATATTGAAGCAGCTAGTGTAAATAGTTTTTGAGTTGCATAGAAAAAAAATCAAAATTTCAATTTCCCGTAGACTTAACATAGGACGACCCACACCTTTTTGAGCCCCAAAAAATACCCTTAATAGACCCTCTTTCATTTTTTTTTATGATTGCACATCTAGATACATGGGGCTAATGTCCTGTCTAATAGTCTCTGCGATCTGGTTAGGACAAGTTCATTGCGACGAGAAGAAAGGGAAAGAAGAGTAATAACAAGTGATAATGTGTTTGCAAGCAAACACAGAAGTCGTCCAACCAGAAATGATTCTTTAATGTTTTTGAAAGAAAATGCGTCCTAGTTTTAAGAATTAAGAATTTAAAACTCATCATGATTCTGTCTATCAGTGATATCAGTATTTTTATTAACTTGTACGCACGTTGTGGTTGCATCAGAAAAATCATTTTTATTTATATATTATGAAGTAAGGCACTTCCTCTGTTGTGTGTAATTATATCAAAATTTTAAATTGCATTGAAATACATATCAGTTTCATTGAATTTTGACCACCCGTTTTTGAGAAAACCATTACGTCAATTGTTCAATCTTTCCGAAAGTTGCGTCATAATATTCTCATCATTGATCAACACTTTAAGCTTAATATGTACATGTATTGATACTTTTATGTGAAATAAAAGTTTTGGCCATGACCTTGAACTTTGACCTTGACCTTCTTTGAAGGTCACATCTTCCTTAACATTTTTTTGTATTGAATGTCTCTTTGTATGCTCTTTATTTTTCTTAGATATGGTGTACTTATACGTGAGATAATATCTCACGTGTACACTTTGTTCAATAACTATTATCTAAATTTATGTAAATTCTAAAATCGAAGGATTAACTCCCTCCATCGTTGCTTTGTCCTTTGCTATATTTGATGTTACTGATTATTCTGTTTTCGTTTGGTTTTATGCATTTTAAACATTTTTTGAATATGGATTTCCTTTGTTTGGATTCTAGTGCTGCTGATGAGGAATTAATTTCCGAAATGGCCATACAGCTCAATGGAATTATTGCAGTTGGAGTTAACATATGTGTAATTGTCTCATGTTCATTTACTCCATATCTTTTCGTAAAATATTATATCTTCAATAGTATGTGAGCTATAAGCAAAAATCCCGAAATCAGACATCTAAAATCGGGTTTTGGTCCATAGGCCCAAAACGGTTGGTCCAATAATTTTGGATCCAAAGTAACAAATGTAGATCTTAACAAGATACACATTTTTGCCATTACATGTTATCAGCTATCTATTAAAGTTTGAGATAATCCAATGACAACATTCAGGGTCAAAGTTCAAAGTGACCAATGACCTTTGACCTGGGTATTTTTACATGTAACACATATCACCTAAGATAAATGGAAAAGGTTTCAGGTTTCTACCTCTTACCGTTTTCGAGAAAAACATACTTAAAAGATATGATGAAATTTTCAAGGGGCATAACTCCTGAACGGTTGACCATAGAGTTTCGGTTTAAAGGTAACAAATGTCGATCATGACCTAACTAACATTTTGTCATTTCATTGTATTAGCTATCTGTTACAGTTTCCGAGTTAATCCAAAAATAAGATTTGGGGTCAAAGTTCAAAGTGACCAAAGACGGTGGTCATTTTGAAAATTTCAAAAGCCAAGTGCACATCTTTAGGTGGTGATCTACCTTCCTGTGAAGTTTGATTGTGATTTGACAAGTGGTCTCTGAGAATTTGGTTGGACAAGATGATTTTTAGAGGCTGAACAAATAATAATAATAAGAAACGGTGCAAACACAAGAAGTCGCCAAACTTTGTTTGGGCGACTTAATTAGAAACGGTGCAAACACAAGAAGTCGCCAAACTTTGTTTGGGAGACTTAATAAGTAATAACTGTGCTCGCAAGCGAAACACAAAAGTCTCCCAAACGAACTCCCATATCGGATACCAAGGCATGACGAGACTCCCTTTTAAAAAAAATTTGGACAGGGGTTCCCCTTATAACCTATGTAATACATATTTCTCAAAATTCCTTTTTTATCAACAAAAAAATATGCTTCTGGTTTTATTTCCATGGCAACCAAGTGCTCTTTTGTCCATTGCAACCAATTTCAGACTCTTTCCAAAAAGAAATTAGGCAGGGGTTCCCCTAATAAGCTATGTAATACATATTTCTGATAATTTCTTGTTTTTATCAGAAAACCTAATTTTCCAAAAAATATGCTTTTGGTTTGTTTCCATGGCAACCAAATACTCTTTTGTTCATTACATCCGATTTCAGATCTCTTTCCAAAGAAAATTTTGGGAGGGGTTCCCCTTATAATCTTAGTAATACGTATTGCTGTAATCAAAATACTATTATCAACAGAACCTACTATTTTCCCAAAATTTCCATTTTTTGGGGTATGTTTTCCATGGCAACGGTACTTATTTTGAAATTTTCAATGCTGTGAAACCCTTTATTACAACTGGGCCGATGCCTCTGCTAGTGGACTGTTAGTCCCCGAGGGTATTCACCAACCCAGTAGTCAGTACTTCGGTGCTGACCTGAAAACCGATATTATTTAAATTTGCAATATATAAATTTTACCAAATTTTGTTTAAAACTAAGGAGAATCTCCCTCATGCATAGCTCTGTCCTTAGCTGAATTTTGGCTTTCCTATTTAGACCCATTTGGGTATTTATTTCTCCATCAGATTTTACACGTTTTGGTTGATGGACTTCCAAATGTTTTGGTTTTATCTGCACTGATGAGACATAAGTTGTCGAAATGCGCATATGCAGAAAATAAATTGGCAGTAACTTCGGTATTTTGATATTTACATAACCCTCATCTTTCCCCTGAAGTTTCATGGAGCTAGTGGTTATAGTTTTTGAGCAACAGTGAAGAATATGATGAAAATCATTTAAAATTTAATTTTCCCATAGGGTTACTATAGGATGACACCATCCCTTTTTGAGCCCACCAAATGTACCCTAAATGGACACTCTTTCAAAAATATTTTGCTGATTGCACATCTAGATACATGGGGCTAATATCCTACAAAATTTGAAAGCTGTACATCTGATGGTCCTTGAGATTTTGTGCGGATAAGTTCAATGTGGACGAGAAGAAAGGGAAAGAAGAATAACTAGTATTAATTGTGTTTGGATTCAAACACAGGAAGTCTCCCAAACGAACTCCCATATCAGAATTCATAGGTTTTAGATGAGACCCACATATTTAAAACAACCTGCCTGTCAAATTTCATTCAATTCTGAGCACTTTGCATTTTCTCGCCTTTTTACCGTTTCCATGGCAACGGTCGCCATTTTGAAGTCTTGGAGGCCGAAACCCAATTCTACACATGTTAGTCAACCTTTCGGTAAAATTTCATCCAATTCTGAGCACCCGCCTTTTTTCTGTTTCCATTTCTGAAAATTTTAAGACCAAAAATCAATTCTATGCACGCTAGGCAACCTTCCTGTTAAATTTCATGCAATTCTGAGCACTTTTAATTTTACAGCCTTTTTTGTGTTTCCATGGCAACGGCAGCCATTTTGAAAATTCCAAGACTTAACTGCACATCTTTGGGTGGGTATCTACCATCCCACAAAGTTTCATTAAGTTATGATGACTGGTCTTTGAGAAATGTGTCGGACAAAGTTTTGGCGAGAAGCGGAAGGAAAAGTAGAATAATAATAACGTGATAATTGTGTTTGGATGCAAACACAGAAGTCGCCCAAACAACCCCATATTAGAAGCCCTGCAAATTTTGACATCATCTTTAGTTTCCTGCAATTTGGAGAACTTTTATTTCCCGCTTTTTATCTTTTTCCATGGCAACCGCTGCCATTTAAAAAAAAATATCCTCAAAACATGTTTTCCATCCTTTACACAATCTTTCTATAAAGTATCATCTAATTCGGCGCACTTTTAATTTTCCCGCCTTTTTCTTGTTTTCATGGCAACCGACGTCATTTTGAAAATTTTTACCTTTAAAACATGTTCGCCATTTCTTACACAACCTTTCTGTAAAATTTCATTCAATTCTGAGCACTTTCAATTTTCCCGCCTTTTTTCTATTTCCATGGCATCGGCCGCCGTTTTGAAAAAATTGAGCCTCAAATATGTTTGCCACTTCTTACACAACCTTCCTGTAAAATTTCATTGAATTCGGAGCACTTTTAATTTTCCCGCCTTCTTTGTTTCCATGGCAACGGCGGCAAATTTTCCCGCCCTTTTCCCGTTTCCATGGCAACAGCCACTCTTTCAATAAAAATTGACCATTAAAACATGTTCGCCACTTCTTATATAACCTTCCTGTAAAATTTCATTCAGTTGTGAGCATTTTCAATTTTCCAGCCTTTTTCCCGTTTCCATGGCAACAGCCGCCATTTTGAAAAATTTGACCCTCCAAACATGTTCGCCACTTCTTACACAACCTTCTTGCAAAATTTCATCAAATTCGGAGCACTTTTAATTTTCCCGCCTTTTTTCGTTTCCATTTCAACGGCGGCCATTTTGAAAATTCCGACACTTGAGAGCACTTCTCGCGGTAGGGGTCTACCTTCCTATGAAGTTTGGTGATGGTTGGGCTAACGGTCTCCGAGAATTTGGTTTGACAAGATTACGGCAAAAAGAAGAAGAGGAAGAATAATAACTAGTGTTCCTATGTTTGGATACAAACATAAAAGTCTCCCAAACCTCCCATGGACACAGGAGATGGCTTTGTATTTGAGTTCAGTACAACCTTGACAACCCATCTGTGAAATTTCATCCAATTTTGAGCATTTCTAATTTCCCTGCCTTTTCTCTGTTACCATGGCAACAGCGGCCATTTTGAATTTTTTTGGCTCAAAAATGTGTTCTACTATTTGTATATATCCTTCCTGTGAAGTTTCGTTCAATTTGGAGCACTTTTAATTTTCCCGCCCTTTTTCCGTTTCCATGGCAACGGCGGCCATTTTCAAGACCCAAGTGCATCCTGCGGCATGGGTATCTATCATCCTGTGAAGTTTCCTAAAGATCAGACCAATATTCTCCGAGAAAACTTGCGGACAAATTCAGTGGGGAAGAAGAAGAAAAATAACTAGATTTGCAATTGCAAGCAATAGCTGATGTCGCCCCTGGCAGCCAATTCGATGCTTTCATCTTGTTCGCTGCGTCAAAATCTACCTAGAAATCAATTTTCATTGAAATCGGACAAAGTTGAAATTTTGAGGTAAAATGGCGGCCATCTTGGAAATGGCGGCCATTTTGAAAATTCTTTCACCGTTAGGCATAACTTCACATGGTGTTCCAACTGTGTGCCAAGTATCAAGTGATTCTGTTCAGGCATCTCTGAGAACTCGCGTGGACAAAAATTATTGGAAGTAAAAGAATAATAAGAAACAATAATAATAACAAAGAAACGGAACAATAACAATATGTCTCCCTGACTTCGTCTGGGGCGACGTAATGATAATAAGAAAGGGAGTAAAAACAACAAGTCTCCACAAACTTCGTTTGGAAGACTTAACTAGATTTGCAATTGCAAGCAATAGCTGATGTCGCCCCTTGCAGCAAATTTGATGATTCCATCCTATTCGCAGCGCCAAAATCTACCTAGAAATCAGTTTTCATTGAAATCGGACAAAGTTGAAATTTTGATGTATTTTGGGCGGCAATCTTGAAAATGACGGCCATTTTGAAATTTGTTTTAAATCCTTTCTCTCATCTTACTGAACATTTATGTACAATATGAACAAATTCTTGAATACAGTTCCTGAGATATTGAATCCTCCATTTCTCAACGTAAAAGGGCGGCCATCTTTGAAATGGCGGCCATTTTGAAAATTTTTTTTCTCATAAATTCCTTTCTGTCATCTTACTGAACATTTATGTACAATATGAACAAATTCTTGAATACAGTTCCTGAGATATTGAATCCTCCATTTCTCAACGTAAAAAGGCGGCCATCTTAGAAATGGTGGCCATTTTGAAAATTTTTGCCGGTGCATGCACATCTTTTAATGGTGGTCCAACTTTGTGCCAAGTATGATTGAATTCTGTCTTGGCATCTTTGAGAAAACAGGCGGACAAAAAACCTCGGAAGAAAGAAAGAATAATGAAAAATAATAATAACAAAGAAACAGACCAAAAACAATATGTCGTCCCGACTACGTCTGGGGCGACATAATAATAATAATAATAATAACTAGTATTAATTGTGTTTGGATGCAAACACAAGAAGTCTCCCAAACGAACTCCCATATCAAAATTCAAAGGCTTTAGATGGGATCCACAGATTTTAAACAACCTTCCTGTCAATTTCATGCAATTCTGAGCACTTGGATTTTCCCGCCTTTTTACCGTTTCCATGGCAACGGTCGCCATTTTGAAGTCTTGGACACAGGAACCAAATTGTACACTTGTTAGGCAACCTTCCTGTAAAATGTCACCCAATTCTGGGCATTTTGATTTTCCCGCCTTTTTTAAAGTTTCCATGTCATCGGTCGCCATCTCGAAGTCTTGGAGACCAGAAGCCAATTCTACACATGTAAGGCAACCTTCTTGTAAAATTTCATTCAATTCTGAGCACATTGATTTTCCCGCCTTTTTTACCATTTCTATGGCACCGGCCATCATTTTGAGGTCTTGGACACCAAAAGTCAATTCTACAAATGCAAGGCAACCTTCCTGTAAAATGTCATCCAATTCTGAGTACTTTGACTTTCCCGCCTTTTTTTTACCATTTCCATGGCACCGACCACCATTCTGAGGTCTTGGTCAGAAGGAGTCTGTTCTACACATAAAAGGCAACCTTCCTGTAAAATTTCATCAAATTCTGAGCACTTTGATTTTCCCGCCTTTTTTACCATTTCCATGGCACCGGTCGCCATTTTGAAAATTCCAAGACTGGAATGCACATCTTGGGATGGGGTTCTATCATCCTGTGAAGTTTGGTTAAGATTGGATCAGTGGTGTCCGAGAAAACTGATGGACAAAGTTGAGGCGGAAAACGGAAGAAAAAGAATAATAATAATAATAATAATAATAATAATAATAATAAGTTATAACTGTGTTCGCAAGCGAAACACAAAAGTCTCCCAAACGAACCCCCATATCGGATTCCTTGGCATTTAAAAACCCCCTTTGAAAAAAAATGTGAGCAGGGGTTCCCCTTATAATTTACTTTATACATATAGTTGAAATCAAAACATAACACACAGCAGAAAACATGTTTTTCTCAAAATTATAGCTTTTTGGCTAGGTTTCCATTGCAACCAAATGCTCCATTATCCATAACAATGAATTTCATACCTTGTTAAGTATATAAATTTGGGCAGGGGTTCCCCTTATAACCTAAATAGTACATATAGCTGTAATGAAAATACAATTATCAATAATAAACGTGTCTTCTCAAAATTTCAATTTTTTTGTATGGTTTCCATGGCAACAGTACTAGTTAAACAAAATTATAGCTTTTTAGCTTGGTTTCCATGGCAACCAGATGCTCCATTATCCACAACAATGAATTTCATACCTTGTTTCAAAAACAATTTGGGCAGGGGTTCCCCTTATAACCTAAATAATACATATAGCTGTAATGAAAATATAATTATCAATAATAAATGCGTTTTCTCAAAATTTCAATTTTTTTATGGTTTCCATGGCAACGGTTCTAATTTTGAAATTTCTAATCCTGTGGGACCCTTTCTCACATGACAAACATCTTTCCTATGAAGTTTCATGGAGTTACAGTAACTAGTTTTCAAGATACAGTGAAAAAATGGTGCAAAAAATTTAAAATTTTCCCATAGGGTTAACATGGAGGACCCCACCCCTATTTGAGTCCCCCAAATGTACCCTTAATGGACCCCAATCTAAAAATTTTTTAGATTATGCACAACTAGATATATGGGGCTAACATCCTGCAAAGTTTGAAAGTAAAATGGTCTCTGAGATCTCGTTCGGACAAGTTCATCCGGACGAGAAGAAAGAAAGAAGAATAATAACAAGTGATAACTGTGTTCGCAAAGCGAAACACAAAAGTCGCCCAAACCTCCCATGGATCGCCATCCTAACAAATTTTAATCTAAAAATATGTTCTACACATCATAAACAACCTTCCTGTCAAATTTTATGAGATTTGGAGCACTTTTAATTTTCCCGCCTTTTTTCAGTTTCTATGGCAACGGCCGCCATTTTGAAAATTTTCGACCTCAAAATATGTTCTACACTTCCTAACCAACCTTCCTATAAAATTTCATGCAATTTGGAGCACTTTAAATTTTCCCGCCTTTTTTCAGTTTCCATGGCAACGGCGGCCATTTTGAAAATTCCAAGACCTCACTGCACCTCTTGGGATGGGGTTTCATCTTCCTGTAAAGTTTGGTTAAGATTGGACCAATAGTCTTTGAGAATTTGGTGGGACAAGTTCACGGCGGAAGAAAAAGAGGAAGAATAATAATAATAAAAAGAAACGGAGCAAAAACAATAAGTCGACAAACTTCGTTTTGGCGACTTAATACATAATAAGAAACGGACCAAAAACAATAAGTCTCCACAAACTTCGTTGGGAGACTTAATAATAAGAAACGCAACAAAAACAATAAGTCTCCCAACTTCGTTTGGGAGACTTAATAATAAGAAACGCCAAAAAAAAACAATAAGTCTCCACAAACTTCGTTTGAGAGACTTAATAAGAATAAGAAACAGAGCAAAAAAGAATAAGTCTCCACAAACTTCGTTTGGGAGACTTTATAAGAAAGCAAAATAACAAAGAAACGGAACAATAACAATTTGTCTCTCCGACTTCGTCTGGGGCGACATACTAAGAATGGAGTAAAAACTTTGCTTGGGAGACTTAATAATAAGAAACGGAGTAAAAACAATAAGTCTCCACAAACTTCGTTTTGGGAGACTTAATAAGAAAGCGTATTACAATTTATGGATAAGGAATGAAGAGGATTTTGATTTACAGAAGGTTTGGACATTTTTTTTTGGTGTTTTAATTTAAACATATTTTTACTTGTATCACTGTGATGCTTCATTTTCTTTAGAAAATAAAGTATTCAATAAATCCCAATACCTATGTTTGGGTGGAGCCAAGACATTGCTACAACTTCCATTTTCTGGTAGTTATTATACAAGAAACTGTACAATAAATTCAACCTATGCCTGCTGGTGTTTCATCTTCCTAACCTCGCACCGATATCATCATCTCTCAGGCTTCTGTTGGCTGCCCGACGATAAAAGATTTTATAAAAAGTTCGTTTCAACTTCAAATGTATACAGGACATGTTCAGCTCGTCTGCACTTAGAACAATATATAGAGCAGTTGTTAAATTTTCTTTCCATTCCGCTATCAAGTATATGATTTTTATCATGACGGCAACTGATATCTTCAAATTCTGCTACATATCTTGACCATGTATGTGCCCTATTAATCATTCAAGAAATCTTTGTCTGAAAAATCAATTACATTTTTAAACAACAGGCTGATTTAAGTCACCGACTTTTAACCACCAAAGAAAAGAAATAATAATCCTTATTAAACTACTCTTATTTCTGTAAATTCAACACATCTTTACGAATTGCACATGAAAATGAAATATTTATATGATTTTTAAGGAAAAAAATTAGGCGGTTTTAATTTATATGTCCCTATTTGCTCCTGAATATCCCTGACAGATTAACGTAGTAATGCTACTTACCATTTTTTATCCTCGCCGCAACACAATGATTTAGATACTATTTATACAGTAGCTTTTGCTCAAGGATGCCTTAAGCCAGTTCAAAGATGAGTCCTGATTAATCATTTCTGTAGGTGTTTATCCCCTTTTTAACTTTAAAAAATTCCCAAATTACGTAGGGTTTCAAATTCTGGAGCGGCAGGGATTTATGGCCACGCGTAGCCCTTATCATGTTTGAAAAATATCCAAAATTGCACAACTAAATCATCATAGAGACACGAGTTAAAAAACATTTCAATGGTAGTGAATTACCCGGTATTTATTTAAGTTGCATTGCATTTATTTACAGTCCGCGAACATTTTTTCAGACAGTATTTAACTTTTGAACAGACGGTCGGTTGGACCCACTACATTATAACGTATTATAAAAAACAGCCAGCAACTTTGTAAGGAAAAGACTAATAGCTATAGTGTACTAAAATTCACTAACTTCAGTTTAATCACAAATTTTGGACATATTTAATCATATTGTGCCAGTCTTTAAAGAAGGAAAAATTTACATAACATTTTTGGGAAGAGGAAGAGAATGGATAGAGTTCCTGGAAGCACACAGAATGAGTATTACTCTGCTTTTAAAATTCTCCGATGAAACGTGGAAAATATTTATATTACTTACCTGGCTAAAAATGCTGTCATATCACTTTCTTTGCTAGTTAAATTGGGTAGAGACCTCCCTTGTCCTGTAGACCTTAAATATTCAAATATACTATTATCTATTCTAGATAGATTTGGTTTGATGTAGCACCTTTCACTTATGTCCTGCATGCAACATGGCAACATCCAACTTATGTAATCCATCTACTAGTATTGTAATAACTTCGCTAACTGAAAACTTAGATTGTCAACTGGCCACATGACAATGTGATTGACATGTCCACCTTGATACAAGCCATGTATTGAACTAATATATGGCTTGTATCAAAAAATATATATTGAACTGATAATTGTTCCGTTACGTGAGATTTTGATGGAAAGGCTCGTCTGAAAACCCACCCACCATCAAAATATCACTAGATGGAACAAATATCAGTTCAATATATATAACTTGTTATTATTGTTAAATCTTCCAAATGAAGTTTCGGGATATTAAATGTTTTTACTGTGCTTTTCATTCAGTCTCCACTAACAAATTTGTAGAGAATATTTATTTTTGCTCTCTTTTATTTATTCTTAATAAGTCTCCCAAACTAAATGTTCGGTGACTAATGTTTAATGTTTTATCATCTGTTTCGTAATGAAATTCGCAGAGTCTTATTGTCTTAATACAGTGTTTCTTATAATTTTTTTCTGTTCTTTACAAGACACTTGCGACTAATATCGTAATAAACGTTTTTTTTTTAATCTTAAGGATGTAGTAAGATGCAATTAATCAAATCTACGATTTTTAATTCATACCATAAATTGAAAGAGCTTTGGTAAAGTAATAATCAGCCAAAAATATTGATAGGTTATGGACCTTGTTTTCAAGATATTTCACATTTCTAAAATTGGCTGGAAACCCTCTCTTGGACTTTTACCGTAGTGTTACATGGAAACATTGCTGATTTTTTCACATGGAAGGGAAATCTAAAATCTAGTGAAATTTTGCTTACTGGCCTTATGTGACTTATTTTAAGACTTTGATGACTAGAAAATTGGATGTAATTAGTAAATGTATTACATAGTAAAAATGGGTAAAATCCGAGAAATCTGAATGACATTTCCTTTAACAAGTAAGTCACACTATTGAATTTCATTTTACATACGTTTATCTGTGGACCGCTGAACTATAAGCGATACAGGTAATCAGTTCTGCAGTTTTAAACACCTACTGTACTTTTTATAGTTTTAAACTGAGGAGATGGAAAGTATTCCAGTACCTTGCGATTATGCAAATGTCATTTTTATTTAGTGATTTAGGGTTGTGACAAGGCCTGATTTAAAATGAGGTGAGTATGATTGTTTTTTACCATGAATTACATTTCTCACACAATAGCAGTAATGCACTCATCATGACTGTATTTTGTTCTTTGTTGAGCTGAATTTGGTCAAAATTGCTTTTTTCCATTAATGTTCGTTATTTTTTTCTTTTTTATCTTTTAAATTCAGATGTCTTTTTATATTTGTTTTTATTTTGACTGTGCCCAATTTAGGTGGTTAACCACTCTCTTGACTATTGTATTTTTACATTTTATAACCACCTCGCAACACTTTATTTTGTTTTCGTTATATGTTCCGGTTCGATTTGGAATAATACACAGATCTCGATTACAAAGGAGCAAAACGTATGAAAGTCAGTTTTAAAAAAGTAAACGTTGTGTATAGATTTGCCTTATGCAAAGGACAAAATGCTATTCGTAATTTTTACCCCTGGCGCTGTTTCATACACTACTCATTAAAAGGTATTTTAGACATTCTATTTAGTCAATGACTTACAGACTGTAAATGATATTACACTTAACTATTCTTTACAGAAAAAACTATTCATGTGTACAAATGAATAGAAATATATTATCATGTTGCAAAAATTAAATTGAAACGTACTTTCAACCTACATGCATATATTATAAATTATCATAAAAAATGGGGTATTATCGAAAGAAAATCCATGATTTTTAATTATTTGAGCGCCGATAAAAGTTTTTCGTCATTTGTATTGCCTCCTTATTTTTACGCCCCGGACACGAATGTCGAATGAGCATATTGTGTTACCCTTGTCCGTCCGGTTATGTTTTGCGTTAAGTCCATTTCTCAGAAACTGTCAAAGGTAGTACAATGATAATAGGTCTGTAGGTAGATCTTTGATAGAACTACATGCTTCACTAGGTAGTTTGACCTATATTTCATACTTGACAACGGCAGTAGAATACCAAAGGAATAAAGCACAAGATTACACAAATCAAAGTCCAGAGACAAGGCAAAAGCAAGAACACCAAAAAGACGGAAGACCAAAGACACCACATGTCCACAAAACATACGAACATTACATATACAACACAAAAAACTAAAGCACTAACAGAGTGAGCGACTCTGGTTCAGTTATATGTTTAATAGGAAAAAGAAGGGAAACGGGGAATGTGTCAAAGAGACAACGACTCAAAGGGGAGTAATAACAACTCAAAGCCACCATAAGATCTTCAATGAACGGTGAGGAAACCCCACACCAAACGGCAGGTCGGAGTTGGCCCCTAAATAAGGAGTAATCAAGTTCAGCGAAATAAACATCATTCTAGACTCCCATAGACATACAGTGAACTAACTAGAAAACAGACAAGACACACAAAGGCTTAATAAATTTCCCGACTTAGGACAGGCGCAAACCTGCTGCGGCGGGGTTAAACTAGTTTTATTAGATCCAAACCTTCCCCCTATAGCCAATGTGATAAATAAAAAAAAACAATCTTTACAACAGTAAAATTCAGTTGGCAACAAGACTGAGTCAATTGTGAAAAATGAAACTGAAAGAGCTAAATATACGGACATAAACATGAAATCACAAGAGACTACTAGCAGTTAACTGACATGCCAGCTCCAGACCCATTAACAACTGACAAATTAAGTTATGTACCCTCAGTGTACAGCTTCCATCAAGATCCCTTCCTGAGAGGAGTTTAACATACTGATTTCATGTATATACCGGAATACATAACCCGTGTCCATGCAATACTGATTTTAGAAATTTAGAATGTGTTTAGTTAAAGTGCTAAGACCTTATAAAAAAAATCAATGTTAATACCAAAGAAGGCCATACGTAATGACTTGACGACAATACCGTAATTATAACCCATATGAATTAGACGATTTAAAGGTTTTATAAGTTTGTTAGGCGAGTTTAAGTATTTTTTACTCTTGTGTAAAACATTACCATTAAGTTCATTTCTCAACAACTATACGTTATAGGACAATGATATTTCATCATATTAATTGCCTTGATGAGTACTACCCAAATCATTGACAATTTGGTGGTTTTGACCTATATTTTACGCTTCAGTGACTTTGCTTTAGTTTTACGTTTAAGTCCATTTCTCAACACCTTCATGTTATAGGACAATGATATTTCATCAAATCAATTGCCTTGATCAGTACTACCCAAATGATTGACAATAAAGTGGCTTTGGCCTGCATTTTTTGCCTCAGTGACTTTGGTTAAGTTATGCGTTTAAATCCATTTCTCAATAACTACACATTATAGGACAATGATATTTCATCAAAGTAATTGCCTTGATAAGTACTACCCAAATCATTGACAATAAAGTGGCTTTGACCCACATTTTACGCTTTAGTGACTTTTGTTAAGTTTTGCGTTTAAGTCCATTTCTCAACAACTTCACATTATATGATTATGATATTTCATCACAGTAATTTCCTTGACGAGTACTACTAAAGTCATTGACAAAAAGGTGATTTTGACCTCCATTTTAATATGAGGTTATCCTTTGCGATAAATTTTTTGGCGGGCATCGGTGTCTTACAGACACATTCTCTAGTTGTATTTTCCCTGCATTGCATACCTGGATACAATTAGCCTGTTGGGTAAAATTTTGTTCCCTTGGCCAAGCCGCAATTAAAATGTTGTTTAACAAAGGACAGTAACTGGATCTACATGACCTTTTCGATTTGATATTATATTGCGGGCTAGATAGATTTTGATATACAGATGGGTGCAGACGCAACGTTCCAAAAACTGCACTTAAAGTGAACTTGAAGTTCACTTTTCAAGTGCACTTCGCGTTCTCTTAGCTGTCGCGAAGTTCACTTTTTTGGAATAGGTAGCTATTCCATGACACGTATTTTCGCGTTCACTAGTGAACTTCAAGTACACTTGAAAGCTGTCGCGAGGATCACTATTTAAAACGAGGTTATCTTTTATATATATATATATAGTTAGATCACATTTTTTATACGCGATAGCTCAGGTTATAAAAATTTATTTCCACGTAGCGTTCTTTTTGATAAGCTAACGCAAAAAAAAAAATACCAATGCAGTTATATTTAAATTATAAAATATGTCAGATGATATATTCCCGCTACAAAAATGAAAACGGCAGTCGTGTAGAATTATAAGAACGTGTATTCCCGTCTCAGATCCGTTTTTCAACGATTTTCGCTTGAAATGGCAAGTCGCACTTCCCGCATATACCCCATTAACCCAATCTTTATAAATGAAAAAAAGTCAGATTTTCATTATGTGATTTATACTAAATCTTTACAAATGACCAAAATATCTCATTTTTTTAAATATTTATCTTATTTTATCCTTTTCGAAGTAGTTGGTTTCATATGTTGTGATCTTGGACTAATATAATATGCTATTTTAGTCCCAGTTGTGATATAGCTTTTTGTAAATCTTTACATAAATATGTTTGAAAAGTCAGGTTTATACTAAATTTTTACAAATGACCAAAATAATTCACTTTTTTTAAATATTTTACTTTATCATACCATTTCGAAGAAGTTTTACATGTCGCGATATAACTTTTTGTAAATCTTTACATAAATATGCTTGAAAAGTCAAGTTTTCATTATGCGGTTTATACTAAATCTTTACAAATGAATAAATTAATTCATTTTTTAAAATATTTTACTTTATCACATCCTTTCAAAGAAGTTTTATATAAGGTAATATTTTTAAAAAAAGTTTTAAATAAGGTAATTTTAGGAAAAATACATATAAATGTTGTGTCGCGACAATTGAAATAACCACCAACATATAATATCTCCCACTTTTGGATTCATTTTTGACAAAAAATACATAAATTTGGTATTGCGAGAAAGGAAAAAAGATAAAATGCAAAACATTTCAGTCTTATAAGGTAATATTGGAATAGATACATATAAATGTTGAATCACTACAATTGAAAGAGCACCGACATATAATATCTCCCACTTTTGAGGTCATTTTTAACAAAAGATGTATAAATTTAGTATCGCGAAAAAGGAAACAAGATAAAATGCAAAATATTTCAATCTTATTAGGTTATATTGGGAAAAATACATATAAATGTTGTTTCGCGACAAGTGAAATAAGCACCAACAGATAATATCTCCCACTTTTGGATTCGTTTTTGACAAAAGATGCAACAATTTTGTATCGCGAGAAAGACAAACCTAAAATGCAAAACATTTCGGTCTTATAAGGTAATTTTGGAAAAAATACATATAAATGTTGTGTTGCGACAATTGAAATAAGCACCGACATATAATATCTCCCGCTTTAGAGGCCAGTTTTAACAAATGAAGTATAAATGTAGTATCACGAGAAAGGAAAAAAGCTAAAAATTCAAAATATTTCAATCTTATAAAGAATTTTTGGGAAAAATACATATATAAATGTTGTGTCACTACAATTGAAATAATTTAGCACCGACATATAATATCTCCCACTTTTGAATACATTTTTGAGAAAAGATGAATACATTTGGTATCGCGAGAAAGTAAAAAAGCTAAAATGCAAAATATTTCAATCTTAGTAGGTAATTTTGGGAAAAATACATACAAATGATGTGTCGCGACAATTGAAATAAGCACCAACATATAATATCTCCCACTTTTGAGTACTTTTTTACAAAAGATGTATAAATCTGGTATCGCGAGAGGGGAAAAAAGCTAAAATGTAAAATATTTCAATCTGGGAAAAATACATCTAAATGTTGTGTCATGGCAATTGAAATAAGCGCCGACACCTAACATCTCCCACTTTTGAATACATTTTTGACAAAAGATGTATAAATTTAGTATCGCCAGAAAGGAAAAGGCTAAAATAAAAAAATATTTCGTCTTATAAGGTAATTTTGGGAAAAATACATATAAATGTTGTGTCACGACAATTGAAATAAGCACCAACATATAATATCTCAAACTTCTGGATTAATTTTTGACAAAGTTTTTTTGAAATTACATATGAATTTAATGTCACCAGCATGAACATAGCCCGGGAACATAGGCCTCGTTAAAATATCTTTTGAAAGATTTATTAAGAATATAATGTGACGTAAGCATGGAATGTATAAATAAAACAAAAAAACGCTCATAATAATTTATACTGGCATTTTGGTTTTAATTTATTATCAAAAATATATTAGAAAAGAGAATGAAGTCGTCGAGTTTTCATACTTTTTGCTTAAAGTTAATTTTGTCATATTAATATCACGTGTTTTGAACTGACCAATCGCTAAGAGCAATCCAGAGCTGCCACGAAGTTCACTTCAAGTGCACTTGGCGATCACTCCCGCGATCGCATCTTCTTTTCATGTGAACTTAAAAGTGGTCACAAGTTCACTTTAGGCTGTCATGGAATCACTTTTAAGTGCACGCGATGAACGCTTTTGGAGTGCAATTGGATGGAATGTTGCGTCAGCGCCCAACTGTAGTTAATGTTTTATCAATTTACAGAAAAAGTGATGAAAGTGATTAAGTGACACACTTTCTGATCGAAAATATATCTGTGCAGTTTGAAGGACTTATTTTCTACAGACTGTCATATTTCCAATGGGCACAAACTGTGCATCTCCATTAGCCGATCTATTTCTTGACGCATAGGAGGCTGATTTCATAAAGGGCCATCTTCAAAATAAGGTATAAAAACTGGCCCAATCTTTAATTTAAGATTCCGCTATATAGATGATATTTTGTTACTATAACCCTTGCACTGGTGACTTTCTTTATCTGATCTTTCCACAAAAGCTCGAAATCAAGGAGACAATTACCAATTGGCCCCATTCTTAACCTTCATCTAAAAATTGACAACAGAGGTAGACTACAAACTAGGCTGTATGACGTCAATTTTCTAATGGTCAGTTTCAGTTTTCTTGGTATGAACATTCCAACAGCGCCGGCATTGGGCGTTTACATCTCCGAACTCATTCCCCAATCAGGGGCCTGTGGTCGGTACAATGATTTCCTTGAAAGAACCTGGTTGCTGACAAATAGCCTTCTAAAACGAGGGTATTTTACCCAGTTTTTGAAGTCGTCACTGCAGAAATTTAACGGCCGACGTCACAATCTTGTGGACCTATGGGATATCTGTTTCCGAGATGAAACAGACCCGTAAGATTGTTGTTTCCTCCACCAGATTTGACTTTACTACCGGAATTGTTATATTCAACACTGCGAGTGCCTAATAAGAAGCGGGAAATGCTCACCTTACTGGTGCACCTGATCTCATCATGGTTTTTTTTATTAGTCAAGGTAGTTCATCTTTGTATGTGTGCATGTCTTCAGTTTTCTTTTCTGTGCCGCACTAGTTATTTTACGAAAGGATATGGAGTAAATGCATATGAGACCATAACACATATGTTAACTCCAACTGTAATTTTAATGAGCTGTATGGCCATTTCGGAAATTTATTCCTCATCAGCAGCACTAGAACCCAAACAAAGGAAATCCATAATTAAAAAAAAACAAAAAATGTTTAAGATGCATAAACCCAAACGAAATCCGAATAATCAGTAATATCAAATATAGCTAAGGACAAAACTACGATTGAGGGAGTTAATCCTTCGGTTTTAGAATTTTACATAAATTTGGATAATAGTTATTGAAAAAAGTGTACACATGAGATGTCTTTTCTTTGTTTAGTCGATGACGCCATTGTCCTTTGGTAATCCTTTTCGGCGTGACTCTTCGGTTTTCACTTTCTTTAATCATTATCTTTAGAAAGAGTGAATTTTTGTTAATATAAAACAATAACTCCTACATTGGTTTCGGAATTTCTTTCAAATTGAAGGGTACGTAGATCTCGACATAGCAAATATTTTATCAATTTACACTTGACTTTTATTTTATGGTAAAACACTTTGTAAAATCAATGACAAAATGACAATAACTCCTACATTGCATTTTTTATTTGCCTCAAAATTGCAAGCTAGGTAGATCTTGAAATTGATTAGATTTTATTTACACATGACTTCTATCATTTATGGTTTTGGAAATAAATGATGAGTGACGTAAAAATGTAAAGTTTTGTTGAATAACGGGAAATAAGTACTAATATATGATTTTTCGGAAATTCTTTGAATACTGCACGGTAGATCTTAACATGGATAAACATCCCCTATTTTACGCTAATCTTTTACATAAGAGTAAAAAAATGCGTAAACTTGCCTAACAAACTTATAAAACCCTCTAATTCATATAAGTTATAATTTCGGTATTGTCATCAAGTCATTACGTATGGCCTTCTTTGGTATTACATTTAACATTGATTTTTATACCCCCGCCTTAAAAGGTGGGGGTATAAAGGATTCCTCTTGTCCGTCCGGCCGTCCTTCCGTCTTTCCGTCCGTCCGTCACACTTTCGTTTCCGGATGATAACTTGAGTTTGCTTTGAAGGAAAGTTTTTATATTTTGGGATTATGTTTCTATTCATAAAATACAGGTCAAGTCCGATTTTGACTATGATCGAATTTTGTGTTCAAGAGTTACAAAAATGTATTGCCCTTGATTTAGACAAAATCTGTAAATTTTATGGTTTCCGGATGATAACTTGAGGTTGCTTTGAAGGAAAGTGTTAATATTTAGGGATTATGTTTCTATTAATAAAATACAGGTCAAGTTCTATTTTGAACGCAGAGTTATTACCCTTGAATTAGGTAAAATCTGTAAATTTTATGGTTTCCGAATGATAACTTGAGTTTGCTTTGAAGGAAAGTGTTAATATTTTCGGATTATGTTGTTATTCATAAAATACAGGTCAAGTTCGATTTTGAGCGTGTTCGGATTTTGCGTTCCAGAGTTATTACCCTTGAATTTGGCAAAATCTGTAAATTTTATGGTTTCCAAATGATAACTTGAGTTTGCTTTGAAGAAAAATTTTAATATTTTGGGTTTATGTTTCTATTTATAACATGGGGGTCAAATTCGATTTTGACCGTGATCAGATTTTGCGTTCCAGAGTTATTGCCCTTGATTTAGGCAAAATCTGTAAATTTTATGGTTTCCGAATGATAACTTGAGTTTGCTTTGAAGGAAAGTGATAATATTGTTGGATTCTGTTTCTCTTCATAAAATACAGGTCAAATCCGATTTTGAGCGTGGTCAGATTTTGCGTTCCAGAGTTATTACCCTTGAATTAGGCAAAATCTTTGAATTTTATGGTTTCCGAATGATAACTTGAGTTTGCTTTGACGGAAAGTGTTAATATTTTGGGAGTATGTTTCTATTCATAAAATACAGGCCAAGTTCCATTTTGAGCGTGATCGGATTTTGCGTTCCAGAGTTATTACACTTGAATTAGGCAAAATCTGTAAATTTTATGGTTTCGAGATGATATAACTTGAGTTTGCTGTGAAGGAAAGTTTTGATATTTTGGGATTATATTTCTTTTCATAAATTACAGGTCAAGTTTGATTTTGACTGTGATGAACTTTGTGTTCCAGAGTTATTGCCCTTCATTTAGGCAAAATCTGTAAATTTTATGGTTTCTGGGGGATAACTTGAGTTTGCTTTGAAGGAAAATTTTAATATTTTTGGATTATACATGTACCTGCAACTACTAGGATTGCCTATGGGTGGGGGTATTTTTTGAGATCAGCAGATCACCTTTTGCTAGTTTGATAGGGTGTTTGCATCTTAACTAGATACATTCTTAATTTGTAAAATCAGTATTGCATGGGCTCGGGTTATGTATTCTGGTATATGAATGAAATCATTATGCTAAACTCCTCACGGGAAGGGATATCGGTGGAAGCTGCATACTGAATACATAATCTCATTTGTCAGTTATGTAAAACTAAGGAGTATCTCCCTCATGCAAAGCTCTGTCCTTAGCAAATTTTGGCTTTACGTTTAGATTATATTAGTTATTTGTTCTCTATCCGTATTAAAACATCTTTGAGTTTATGGTCATTCAAACGTTTTGATATTATCTGCACGGAAGAGAAATAAGTTGTCGAAATGCGCATATGCAGAAAATAAATTCGCAGTAACTTCGATATTTAGTTATTTGGTAATGGGTCTGCAACTGGCAAGTCAATTAAATTCTAGTAGTCTTCTGTGATTTCATTTTTATGTCCGTATATTTAGTTCTTTCAGTTCCATTTTTCACAATTGACTCAGTCCTGTTGCTAACTGAATTTTACTGTTTTACTATTCTTTTTATATTTTTATTTACCCTATTTTCTAGGGGGAAGGTTTTGGCCCCTGGTTTGCGCCTGCCCTAAGTCCGGAAATTTATTAACCCTATGTGTGTCTTGCTTGTTTTCTACTCAGTTTACTTTGTGTATATAGGAGTCTAGAATGGTGTTTATTTCGCTGAACTTGATTACTCCTTATTTAGGGGGCCGACACCGACCTGCGGTTGGTTGTTGGGTTTCTTCAGCGTTCATTTAAGATCTTATGGTGGCTTTGAGTTGTTATTACTTCCCTTTTAGTCATTGTCTATTTTAACCACTTCCTGTTTCCCTTCTTTTTTCTATTAGGTCAATTTAGAATCTATTTTTGTCTTTAATAGTTTTGAATTCAAAGCGAACAAATTGAAATGTCGATGAAAAGAGGTAATAACTCAAACATGAGCCATCAGATTTCCTTTAAAAGTGCAAGGCAGATAGATCTTTCCGATGTAAACAATTTTTACAGCGTAGATTTTTAGCATGTGACGGTATATGAGTAATTGGAAGAAAAAACTGCAATTAATCGTCAAGTTCTAATATTTAGATAACATAATACCGAAGTTCTTGCTACTAGGTTAGTTAATACTCTCGTGGTCTGACAGTCCACCAGCAGAGGCATCGGCCCAGTGGTGATGAAAAATCCGAAGTTACTGTGAGTTTATTTTCTGCATATGCTCATTTCGACAACTAAATCAAAATATCGGAAATCCCTATACCAAAATATGTATAAAGACTGAGAGACAACAAATTACCAATACGATGTGAATAGTAAAGCCAAAATCGGCTGGAGACAGAGCTATGCAGGAGGGAGATACTCCTTAGTTTTGAACAAAATTTTGTAATATTTAGATATTGTAGATTCGAGGTAAAGCCGGCTTTCGGGCCAGCATCAAAGTACTGGCTACTGGGTTGGTGAATACCCTCGGGAACTTACAGTCCAACAGCAGAGGCATCGGCCCACTGGTAATAAATAACATAATACCGAAGTTGCTGTGAAAACTAATGTCTCTTCAGTGCAGATTAAATCAAATTAGTGGAAATCCATATACCGAAATATGTGTAAAGACTGCTTCGACGGCCATAGTGTTTGGCCTGCGGACTAATCAAACAGAAATTTAAGAAACCATATTCCGGTGAAGATTTCGGCCGGCTTTGGTGTAATTTAGCCTGAAGGTTTCAGAGGACAGGATTCCTGTAAAAGTTGACGCATGGACGCATAGTGAAAATAAAAGGTCACATGGCGAGCTTAAAAGGGAAAAAATGGGTATGGGCAGGAAACATGTTCTATAGATATAAAAGCATTGGGACCTTTATACTTCATTAAGCGTAGCGTCGTGGCGTTTCGCTCTTCAATTTGTGTAAAGTTGTTTGGCTGTATTGTGATCTGTCAGTTTCGCATAGACAAAGTAGATGAAGTGTGTAAAAAATATCAAAATACTGAAGTTACTGTGAATTTATTTTCTTCATGTGTGCATTTCAACAGCTAATGTCCCTTCAATGCAGGTCAGATCAAAACATTTAGAAATCCATAAACCGAAATATGCGTAGAAACTGATAGAAAACAAATTACCAATAGGATCTAAATAGAAAAGCCAAAAGCAGCTAACGACAGAGCTATGCAAGATGGAAATACTCCTTAGTTTTGAACAGAATTTTCATAAATTTTGATATTGTTAATTTTCAAATGCAATCGGTTTTCGGGCCAGCGCCGAAGTTCTTGCTACTGGGTTGGTGAATACCCTTGTGGACTGACAGTCCACCAGCAGAGGCATCGGCACAGTGGTAATAAAAAAAATCTGAAGTTACTGTGAATTTATATGCGCATTTCAACAACTTATGTTTCTTCAGTGCAGATCAAGTCAAAACATTTGGAAATCCATAAACCGAAATATGTGTAGAACAAATTACCAATGGGATCTAAATAGTAAAGCCAAAATCAGCTAAGGACAGAGCTATGCATGTGAAAACACGAGAAATCCGACTCAGAATTTGGCCGCTGTTAAGCAGTTACTCCTTGAATTATATCTACAGCATAACAAAGTTTACCGTTTTATTATCGAACTTTGTTTAAATTGACGAAAATGAATTGACATATTGTGCCACAATTAATATTTGTTTGCATGAATATGTACAGAGAAGGTGAAATTTATGTTTACCAAGATAGGTAAGATCCTTCTTGAATGCATGTGGTACAATTTAATTCATAGTCTCTTTTTAAAGCTCATCTGGTCACCTGCTATTGCCATCACTTGTTGTTCGTCAGATCGTTTCGAAAGATTTTTCTCCTCTGAAATTTAGCTTTTAGCAATCATTGTCAACACTTTATCCGATGACCAAAACTAAAACAATTACAAATAAACAAAGTAAAGATGGTAAGGTAGGCCACAATTAAAAGGTAAAATTAAACAAAAATATACACACTAAAAACAGCTAAAATATCCAAAACGGGTTAAAAGGAAACTGTGCCCAACGTTTCGGCCAGTGCGGCCTTCTTCTAGGGGCAACCGGGACAGAAAAATGGAAAGAGGATACAAGAGAAGACTGCCTACTAACATGTTACGAATATCACCTGTAAAAATCATGCTCAATCTTGAACTTAATCCAAAAAGAAAACATTTGTATACTGTACTGTGCAATAGTGTAATTTCAAAAAAAGTAAAATCATAAAATGGACTTTCTTAACATTCATGCCAAAGGGTCGAACAGTCCCTAGAAAATGGATATTTTTTTGTTCAAGGAACTGACGTTGTTTCTCACCCGTACTAGTTTGTAAAAGGACAGTTACATGCATGTCACGTATGCTGTGGTTTGGTCGCCGAAAATGTTCACCTACGGGGCAATCTTTTCCATTGGTGACGCTCTGTTAATGTTCTACAAAGCGATCACCTAATCTGCGACAAGTCTCGCCCACATAGATCATCTGGCAAAGTTTGCAACCAACAGCATACACTACGTTTTCAGTAGTGCAGGTGAAACCATTTTTCAGTTTAAAAACGTTAGCCGGGCCTACAACATCTGTTTCCCAAGTAAAATTACAAGTCAGACAGCGAGATCGCTTACATTTTCTAGTGCCCTTGAATTCACAGGGAATTGAGGAGTAGCACTCTTGAAAGAGCTAGTGACAAGGTGTTTTAGACTCTTCCTTTTTCTAAAGGCCGCAATCGGAGGCGAATCCTGGAAAACTGCTGACATGTGTTCGTCCTTGAGAACTATGGATTTAAAGTTACGGATCAAAATGTTTTTTATGGCTTCGTTGTGAGGGTGGTATGTCAGAACCGACGGCACACGGCCGTCGGTATTTCTCACCCTCTACTCCATAGCGTCAGATCTGGTCACTCGGGAAACTGAAATCATAGCTCGATCCAAAACTTTGCTTGGGTAGCCTCTCTTAACAAAAAAGGATTACATAACTGAAAACTGCTGTCGCTAGTAAATAACTCAGAAACCGTAAAGATATCGAAAAACAAGCAAGGAAAATGATCGACCTATCCTCCATTTTGAAGACCATCTGGAAACGAACTTGATCGTAATATACACTTGGTCATAAATATGGAATATTTTTTGTTACGAATGCCTGAAATATTTAAAGGCTGCTTGTACTCAAAAATTCAAATTATTCTTTTTAAATTCGCTGAAATCATTCTTGTACCGGACTTTTCACTGGCAGTGTGACGGATGCCACGCATGGAGCAGATCATGCTTACCCTTCCGGAGCACCTGATGAAACCTAAGTTTTTAGAGGGTGTTATAGGTAATTAAATTTTGTAAATTTTCTATAATGCATTTTATTCATTGTTTTTATTTTGTACGGCCTTAATATTATGTTATTTGTTTAGCCTAGTTATGTAACTTGTTTACAATAAACAATGGTCAAGGTAATTACGCCTTAGAACATATAGAAATTTCTAGAATTTAAATTTAATATTTAACATATAGAATTTTCTAGAGGTTTTCCTTACTTTATCATTCTAGTCATGTGATTGTCAGTTGATTAGAATGTTCCAGTTGTATCTTGTTGATAGATTTTTCTAGAAATAATAAATGTATTTATATAAGGTAGCTGAAAAGGGTTTAAGTCAGTCAGCTTAATACGTTTATACAGGATTAATTAGTTTATATAGGATTATCACGCACATCTTTCGTATTGGAAATCGACATCAATTATTGTGAATCTATTATCAACTATTTAGTGAGGATTATAAAGATTATTCTATTGGACATTTATTGGTGGAATTAAGTGAACTATTCATTTGGATTATTACTTGGACTTCATTATTGTCAGATAAGTCATATATTGTATACTTAATTTGTAAAATTATTATTTTTCATCTAACTAAAAAGTTAATTTTGAGCCAATTTTGTTTTATCTTTGCTGACTTCAATTTACAATTATTTATTGGTCGTTTCTGTCACATAACAGAGGGGTCCACACTGTTAGTGCTTTAGTTTTCTGCAAGATTTTGCTCTCTTACAAAGGGGGTATAAGACAAGCTACATGCATTTAATACCGCCATTATTTTTGTCATTACAATATACTCGGCTTAGTCGACATGAATCGAACAGTATATCATTTTATTTTGTTATTTGATACAATTAAATATAATATCGATTGCCTTTAGAGGAAAAGAACTGCACTTAGCCACGCAATAAACATGATAAATGCGTAAATCTTTGGCACTGGAATAACCTCGAACTCGGACGCGTGGTCCATGCATGATGACGTCGGGAAAGGAAAGTAATTCACTGATGTCAACAATGGCGTTTCGATGGTGATAAGTTTTTTTTTTCTTTTTGGATGCTTTGGGGGGGGGGGGNGGGTAAGGTTTCTAGTGTCTCGGACTCAGCAAGATTCGCCCGAGTACTTAAGGGGGTAGACCTTGGTAAGCCTAAAGTTTTCCACTCGTTTAATTTTTTCCATATTTTCAGTATTAAAACTTCTATTGTTCAAGTCGACTTTCAACAATTTTCAAGAATTTCGACCGTCCCGTTTTCTGTCTAGTTTTAATCAAAGATATCCTATTTTCTCATATTATTTGGTGCGTACAGGACTTGAAATCGATATATAAAATTAGATCTATTTAAATTTGAATTTGATATAAAATTATTTCAAATGCAAAATTCTGTAGTATAAACATGTGTGAAAGTAAACATGATTAATGATAGTAAATGTTAATAGTTTGAACTGAAATACACGGATGTATGGGATTTTTCTGTCTGACGCTCATCCAGGTGTTAAATTTATATAGTTTCGCACATCCCCTGTTGATTGATTTTTAATATCTTGTGGCAACGACTTAGTATCTAGTAGAAGCGAGTTATTATATCATGGCAACGACATAGCTATATCGTGGGAACGAGTTATATATACTGTGTCGTAGTATCTCGTGGGAACAAAACAAACATTGGCCATTAAACGCTATGGGAAAACAGGTTCAAAGATCTTCTTCTCTGAAATTATTTATCCTACTGGTACAAAACTTGGACACAATAGTCCTTGGGTGGTCCTTTACAAAAAAGATGTTTTTTCAGGTCAGCGCAATATCAAAGATGGCCGCCAGCGGGTAACATAAATTTAGCTTTCGAATCTATACATGTTCAAAGATCTTCTCTGAATCTACCAAGCCAATTTGTACCAAACCTGGCCACAATAGTCCTTGGGTGGTAACTTACAAAAAATGTGTTTTTCAGGTTCGCGCATTATTCAGCATGGCTGCCAGCGGGAACATAGTTTTAACTTAAGACCTTGTAGGAAACACATTGAAAGATCTTTTCGTTTTAAACTACAGGGCCAGTTGGAACTAAACTTGGCCAAAATAGTCCTTGGGTGTCCCTTGCAAAAAGGGTGTTTTTCAGGTCTGTGCTATATCCTAGTTGACCACCAGAGGGAAACATAGTTTTAACATTGGACCTTATGGGATAACACGTTCAAAGATTTCTTTTTCTGAAACTACTGAGCCAATTGGAACCAAACTTGGCCACAATAGTCATTGGAGGATCCGCTGCAAAAAAAAGTGTTTTTTTTCAGGATCGTGCTCTAACCAACATGGCTGTCAACGGGGAACATACAAATGTAGTTATAACATTGGACCCTATGGGAAAACACATTGAAAGATCTTTTCGTTTTAAACTACAGGGCCGGTTGGAACTAAACTTGGCCAAAATAGTCCTTGGGTGTCCCTTGCAAAAAGGGTGTTTTTCAGGTCTGTGCTATATCCAAGTTGACCACCAGAGGGAAACATAGTTTTAACATTGGACCTTATGGGATAACACGTTCAAAGATTTCTTTTTCTGAAACTACTGAGCCAATTGGAACCAAACTTGGCCACAATAGTCATTGGAGGATGCGCTGCAAAAAAAGTGTTTTTTCAGGTTCGTGCTCTAACCAACATGGCTGTCAACGGGAACATACAAATGTAGTTATAACATTAGACCCTATGGGAAAACACATTCAAAGATCTTCTCATTTGAAACTGTTGAGCTAAATACTAGTATAATCCAAACTTGGCAACAGTATTCTCCGAGTGGTCCCCAACAAAAATGGTGTCTGCACTATATCCAACATGGAAGCCAGCAGGGAACTTAGTTTCTACATGGACTCTATGGAAAAACACGTTCAAAGGTCTTCTTATAACCAAACTTGGTCAAAATAGTCTTTATTTGGGCCCCTGAAAGAAAAGATGTTTATTTTCAGGTTCACACCTTATCCAAGATGGCTGCCAGCAGGGAACATAGTTTAATATTGGACCCCATGGGAAACACTAACAGAGGGCTTTTCCCTTAAACCAATTAGGCATATTGGAACTATATAGTTTAACTCTCTATATGGACTCTTTAACATATTGTCTATGTTAATCAAGGGCCAGGTCAGTGATTCAGGCTTTTGATGGATCTTGTTATGCTACAAAGCAATTTTTGTTTAGCAATTTCGAGTTAATTGAAATAATTTATTACCTGTTTATAATTATGTACTTATGTTTTGCAACTAAAAATGTGACTATGATAAGCTACGATAGGTATGTATCTATCAAGAAAGGGCAGGTATGTTAAAATATTTGAGAAAGGACTAGTAGGAAAGTATTTGAGTATTTCTGTTTTACGGGTATTATATTGGTGTATGTCAGTTTATAATCATTTTTAGCTCATCTGGGTACAACCAGAGGGAGCTTTGGCTATCACTTTTCGTCGATTTTCAGTCGTCTATCGTCCGTCGTCCGCTCGGCGGAAACTTTTTTCAAAGGTCTGCTATATAACTGGGTCAGTTTGATCAAAACGTGAACACAGTGGTCATTGGGTAGTCCCCTAAAAATAAACTTGATTTTTCTTGATCCGCACCTCAACCAAGATAGCCGCCAGTGGGTAACATAGTTTTAACATTGGATCCTACGGGTAAAAACATATAGAGATCTTTTTCTCTGAAACTACTGAGCCGATTGGAACCATACCTGGGCACAATTGTGCTTGGGCATTCCCCTGCGAAAAATTGTTTTCCAAGTTCTACATCTAGGATTTCCGCCAGCGGGGAACATTGTTTAAGCATTGGACCTAGGGGAAAAGACATTTAAAGATCTTTTCCTCTGAAACTGCTGTGCAAAATAGAATCAAACTTAGCCGCAATAGTGTTCAGATGGTCCCCTGCGAAAAAAAAAGATTTCACGTGTCAGCGAATACTTAAAATTGCTGTCGGGGGACAAAGTTTTAACATGAGATTTTATGGGAAAATCTTTTCCTGAAACTGCTGAGCCAATTGAACCAAACTTGGCCACATTAGTCTTTAGGTGATCCCCTGCAAAAAATAATTTCAGAGCTATATCCAAGATTGCGACCAGCGGGGAACATAGATTTAAAATTAGACCCTATGGGAAAAAAACTTACAAAAGATGCTCTCTTCTGAAACTGCTGAACCAATTGGAACCAAACTTGGCCTCAATAGTCTTAGGTGGTCCCCTGCTAAAAAGGTGTTTTCAGATCTGCCCAATATCCAAGATGGCCACATGATTTCAACATGGTTTCAACATTAGACTTTCAGATCTTCTGACCTGAAACTGCTAAACCAACTGGTACAAAAGTGCCCACAATAATCTTTAGGGGGTCCCCTGGTAAAAAGCGGTTTTTCAGGTCGGCACTATATCAAAGATAGCCGCCAGCGGGAAAGATTGTTTTAACATTCAGAGATCTCCTCCTCTGAAAGCGCAGAATAAATGGATCCCAACCTGGTCACACATGTGTCGAGATGGTCACCTGGCGAAAAGTTGTTTTTCAAGTCCATGAACAAATGTTGATTTTGTTGTCGATCTTTCATCCAACATGCTTACCAGGAGGGAACTGACTTTTACTTTGGACCCTATGGTAAATGCATACAAAGATCTTCTTCTAGAGAACTGTTGAATGTATTTTAAAGAATTATGGCTGGAATGTTTGGACCATATGACATAAAGGTTTCTTTACTTAGTTTGAAATTGAGACCCTTCAACTTAATAGTTCTGTTTTACTAAATGTATTGGCCATGGGCCTCTTGTTTTGTTTTTCAAATCTGAATTTAAAAATGTCAAACGTTTAAATTTAAACCAGTGAAAGGTTTACTGTTCTGAATAATTACACTTTTATTTTGTAGAGATGAAGATGTGTATCTTATCTGAATAAATTATGTATGTCGTTTTTTTTTTTGTTATGTTTATTATGTTCTAGTACAGTCTTAAGCTTTAGAAAGTCACTTTGGTTTGAATATATTATTTGAAACATTTTTCTGTTCAGTTGATTGTATCTAATTTTGCTACGTCTTAACAGGGCCAGTTAGAGTCATTCAATTTAGAAACTTCTGGCTACTTTAATAAGTAAGTGCTATACACCAAAGACCAGGTGCCAAACTTACGAAGCTAGCGATGATGATGAACAGACCTAACACATTACAATCTTAAAAGGAGATAAACTAACTAAAAATCAACCTAAAAGCAGCAAGAAAATACCAACCACCCCATCAGCCAAGAATGTTTCATCACCAATAACCAGTGAGAATCATATCAACAACAATAACAGCAACAAATACTTTATTTATCAATAAAGACGACCCCTAAGGGGCAGAAAAATTAACAGGAATTTACTGCAGTGATTGATTATGATTTGTTGATTATTTAAAAAAACGAAAACAAAAAAGGCAGGAAACATACATGGATATATATGTATGTATAAAAGTTATGCGTGAAGAGAAGAATGGAAAAACAACATTAATGGCGTTTGAACAAGACAAGGGGATATGCAATTCAGATTCAATACCATCATTCAAGGGGCAAAGCATGATACCTATAATCCTCTCAATGGAATAAAATCAGTCAAAAATAGAATAAATAAAAAAAATAAGTAAAAATTAAAAATCATTTGTTTAACATTTCAAGTCTCAATGAGAACAACTCCCTCAATAGTGCATAAAATTTACTCTAAATAGATTTATCTTCAGCAGACATAAGCCAAATAAATTTAGATTTTTCATCTAGATTTTTGAAGTTTTAGAACTTATTCTCAAGTTCTTTTATAATAATCTGTCTAGTAGCATCTTCCAGCTAAGGACACTCTTAAAGAAAATGAATTTTATTTCCAACAGATGCTTCACAAAGTTTACAGAATCTTTGATCAGCCGGGACATTACAATACCGTCCACGTTCAATCTCCAACTTGTGGGAGCTAATTCTAAAACTAGAGATTAACCTTCGTTGTTGAGGATTGCCCCAACTCAAATAATCTTCAAATTTAAAATGATCTTTAAAGGTTCTATACATGCGTAATTTGTTACCATGAGAAAAGGTGTCTCTGTTATCTAAGAGACAGCCTTTCCATATGGAATTATATTTGAAATGGAAAAAATTAAAAACTGTTCTGTTATTTTTTTCTTTCGAAAATAAAAGTAAATTTTCATTAATATTAAATTGTTCTAAAATTTCCTTTACACAACTGTACCAAGACAACTAATTTTCATCATGAAGTTGTCTTGAAACATTAAATGCATCTGCAGCTAAGCAGTTTTCTAGTTTTATTAACCGTTCCAAATATTTGATCATATTTTAAAAAAAAAAACTCAAAAGGAATAGGATAGCGTCCTAGTTCCCCCATCACTGCAAATTTGCAGAGTGTCTACTGACTTCCAGTGTATATTTACACATTTTTACATGCAATTTTTCATCTGTTAAATCATTAAACAGCTTATTCAAATAAGTATCTTTTAACCTTATAAATATTTTTACATCAAAAGTGCCCCAGATTTCTCTTCCATCAAATACATGTAGTAAAGTTTTAACTTTAGGTTTATCTTGTGCAAAACATTTTTTAAATTTAAAATAAGCTTTTAGCCCTTTGTTATACAGATCTGCCTTTGCTTCTCTGAAACTACCAGAAACATTGAAATTGACCCCTAGATATGTGTAGTTTTTGGAATTTTCAAGATTAATATTATTGCATAGAAATCTAACTGGTTCCAATCGTCCAGCTTTGTTGAAAATTAATGTTTTCGTCTTTTTTATATTAACTACAAGACCCCATTCATTACAGTATTTTTGTAAAAGTGATAAACTATGTTGGAGACCATTTGCTGTCTCTGACAATAATATAAGATCGTCAGCATACATAAGTCAATTTAAGCTTGTCTTATCCAATTTAACTTGATTACAACAGTCATCAAAAACTTGGTAAATCATTGATGAAGAGATTCAATAATGTAGGGCTCAAATTGTCCCCTTGATGTACACCAATATAAGATTTAAAACTATCTGTGCAATGTGAAGCATCTGTTTTTACAGACAATTCAATATTTCCACACATACTTTTTATTACATTATAAAATAGATCACTGACTCCATTTAATCTCAATTTATTAAAAAAGTTCCTCATGCCGGACAGTGTCAAAAGCTTAACGAAAGTCAACAAAACAAGAATAAAGTTTTTTAGAACCATGCTGAGTATATTTATCTATAATAGTTTTAAGTACAAAGATATGGTCACTTGTGCGCATGCCTTTACTAAATCCAATTTGTTCTGGAAGTATTATATTCCTCTTGGCCAATAAATTATTTAGTCGAAAGTTTAAAAGTAAATAGTTTGCAAATATTGCTACTAATGGTTAAACCTCTATAGTTTGTTGGATCAGCTTAAGATCCATTTTTGAATATAGGTACAATGATGCTTTTTGTCCATTTCAGTGGGAAAAAGCCTGTAGATAAAATTAGGTTGAATAATTTGTGAAGGCTGTCAAGTATATAATTTTGCCCATATTTGAGCATTTCATTTAAGATTTGACCAAAACTACTTGCTTTGTTATTTTTCAGTTTGCTTATAGCAACTGAAATTTCTTTGATACTTATTATATTAACTAGTTCAGAAAATAGTTTTGTTTTTTCTGCATTCATAAGTTTATTTAGCAGGTCAGTACGACTTTCATTTGTTTTTTTTTATTCAAATCACTAAAGTAATCAAACCACAGATCAGCTGAAATTTCACAATTTGTATATTGTTTTTAACACTACTAAGATTTTCTAAAAGAGACCAATATTTTTAAGGTCATTTTCTAGGAGAGAATCAAGCTTTTCTATAATAGAGCTCTTGTACTCTCGTATCCTTTTTTACGTACTTTTTCTATAAAATTTAAGAGCGCTAAAAAAGCTTACCCTTACGATAGGGTCCCTATTATATTTTTCAAAAAGCTTTAGCTTTTGGTCAAGATTTCTTTTCAAAAGTGATATGGACTCATTATACCAGTTTGGTTTTTTTCTGTTTAGGAGGGGACTTCTCTTTTTTATGTATTTTTTAACGACATATTAGCTGCATCACAAAGTACAGAATTGATGTCGTCAACTAAATTATTAACATTATCATACTCAGAATTATTTATACGGTTAATCTTAAGCTGTAAATCAGGTTTTGATAAAGCTTCTTGAAACAAAAAGGGAGAATTATTATCCCATTTGTATCTATAAGGAAGACATTTAGTTTTGTTATCATTATCTATTAATTTGCAATTTATTTGTAGCAATAAAGATATTTGACAATGATCAGACAGGTCAGGGTGATATTTATGAACATTAAAAAATTTAATTTTATTTTATTTTTTTTTATATTATTTAAAAGCATCTTCAGATACTATCCCATAATCAACAACACTACTACCTCGTTGATTAACTAAATCACCACTACATCTACCATTCAAAATTCTTATACCACTCTGAATACAAATATCATTTAATGCTCTGCCCCTTGATAATACAACTGGGTCCGTGCTAAATATGCTATAAATATTAGAGTTAACAGTATAATTCTCAAATAATGCTAAATTTAAATCATTTTTGTCATTGTAAATAAAGTTTACCTCATCAGAAGTACGAGCGTTCAAATGGCCCATAATCATAATTTTACCTTTGTCACCATAGGTAACTATATCATTTTCTAAACTGTCAAGTATGTTATAGGTTAATATCTTTTTATATGTTGAGTAAGTTGGGGGATTATAAATAAAACATAAATAAATGGCATTAATTAGACAAAAGAAATTATTACAAAGTCAAAGCCATATGTAGTCAAAATTAGTTTGCTCCATAAACTTATTCCCACGTCTAATCTCATTTTTCACAAGCACAGATTACCCTCCAGAAATTTTATTTGAGCGCTTATTTTGTGGGCGTGCAACATTAACAATTTTAAAATTTGGAATATGAATATCTGTCTTGGAGTGGACAATGTGTTTCTAAAAGACATACATATCTTTGTTACTTACTTCATTTAAAAATATTAGATCACTGTATTTGCTATATCCCCTTCTCTTGTAACCATTGATATTCCAGCATCCTATATGCAGTGATTGTTTTTTCACCATTATTATTAATTATCAACCTTAGCATAACAAGGTAAAACCAATATATTGTTGTTTAGTATTAAAAGAGGGGTAACTCTCGATAGTATATGTACATGTATGTTTCCGAAATGGCCATACAGCTCATTAAAATTATTGCAGTTGGAGTTAACATATGTGTTATGGTCTCATGCTCATTTACTCCATATCCTTTCGTAAAATATTCACAAGAGATATTACTGTGTAGAACAAAATCAGTACTAAAAACAACATAGTCAATACATACTAGATATAAATATAAAATTCAACTTTATGTTTATATTTCAAAAACATCTCAAGCTACTAGCACCACAAGCTGCAGTATATTTAGAATAAAAAAAAATATGAATATAATGTTTGTTTTTTTTCCCAATGCATATTCATTCTATCAACATTTTACCTGATTCTGTACTAAATTATAAAACCATCTCCTTTTAAAGTTGGGCTTAATATATACATGAAGTTTTCTTTGAAACAACCACAACATACATGCATTTAATATAACAATATAACAGTAAACAAATATGTGATATACCACTTATGTAATTGCTTGACAACAATTTAATCTATTTGCATAAAGTTACATTAATACCTGAATTTGTTGAAATAATGTTCATCATTTCGATATGGTTGGGGTGTAAATCCTCCGAAAAGGGGGGTTAGAAAAATGGGGAATGAAACATCTGTTGGAAGCTAAAATTCTGTTTGGATGTACATCATGTGCATATGCACTCTGGTTATTATGATTATTGTGTTGTTTTTCATGCACATATCCCCTTTTGTAGGTGGGGTAATCTATAGTTAGTAGTTTGCGCAATTGAAATTTAATGTTTGTAATGAAGACTTTAATATCTTGTGTTGACAAGTGATTTCCATCTATGGTATAAAATTTGTAAACTGGTTTATTATTATTGGACAAACCTACATTGTCACATACATGTATTATGGGATTGTGCATTTATTTATACTTAACCATTATACAAACTTGTTCTACTTTGGTATTCAAACTAGGATTCATTAAAGAAAGAAAAGGAAGTGAGAAAACAAACTGGGCAAACCCACATCTCTTTTGTAGTTGGGATATTAAATCATCATGTGCATTAAACACAACTATCTATATCAAGATCTCTTAGATCATTTGAAAACATATGAATAAAAATGAGGTCATAATCCTAATCGATATTTTTAATTTTCTGTAAAACCCCATGACATGAAAATGCCACTATCTTAGTAATTCAAAAATTTAGTAAAAGATTTTTAGTTCTCATGTATCTAATGTGTGAATTTCCCACAATCAAGACTTTCTTGGATGCATGTTGTATATTCTGTTCTGAGGGTATCGGACCCTGGTACTCAGTTTCATTAAAATCATCAGTATCTAATGGTGCAAAACGATTTGAGGTTTCGACAGCTATATACGATTGGGTTCTCGGTTTTCTACGCAGACTTTGTGTTTTGGAGACTATTTTTGCTAGGTGGTAACGACTGGTGACTTTTTGAAATCATATCAAAGTTTTTAGAAATATTTTCACAGGCTTTGGCATTTTTTTTCTAATGCTTCACTAGAAATTTCCATTGATTTTATAGCTGCTGCAGTTGCTTTACCACTAGACACAAGATTTTCACTAACTTTTTCATTTAACACCGAGATATCATCCAATTGTTGACTGAGTTTTTTCATCTATTTTTCTATTTTGTCGAATGATTTCTGTTGATTTGCACTGATTTTTTTTATTTGTACTGGCAAATTTAATTAGCTCATCAAGTTTTAATTACAAGTCTATGTTTTCAGAGGCAACAGCTTTTTGATGGCTATCTTCCTGTTTCAATAAAGCTATGGTTTCATTCTTGCCATCATTATGGACATCACTAATTGTTTTTACTATGCAGTTCTCAAACCTTGTTATAAGCTCTTGTATTTTACTATCACAAGAAAATGTGTTTGAAGACTTGTCATGAATGTTGTCAGTAGAAAGAGGCATCTGCCATTTTTCTCTAAACTCAGAAGGCACTTTGATATCGGTTTCACAAGTATACTTCCTTGAAAAAAGAATTAATACATACAACTGATATATTGGAATCAAATAAATAATTGATATATTGGAAGTTTAGTGCAGGTATAATGAGTCAAATTTTTACAAGTACTAAACAAAAGCATGTATTTGTCAGGCATGTTTCCACAAATCTGCGTGCAGGTGTAATCTTCTGTATTTGTTGAGCTTTTAGGCTGATGCTGAAGTGACGATTTATTCTGTACTTCAAATGTCTCTTTTTTTTCATTATCAATATCATTTCATTTCATATCAAAACAGATATATTATTGCCCGAACATCGTGACACTCGATAGTTGTACTTAGAAAACTGGCTAAGTACTCAAACCTCAAAACATACAGGAAATATCAAACAAGATCGATACAACTTGGTGTTTGATAACAGCTCTCTCTCCAATATTCCAGAAAATATGGGAAATCTTCGAACAACAGATATCAGCTTTCAAGATAAACTTCTCGTTCGGATTTATTTTGCGAGATATAGACACAGATGAACTACGATATTTCCATGCCAGCCAGTATAACACCAAAGTTTTTGAAGTGTCCATGCTAATAAAGAATGAAGAGGGTCTTCACCAGCTACTAGATGAAGTATACCGACAAGATCTCCTGGAATACATAAGACAACAGAGATCCAGCACGAAATGGACAATACATCTACTTACGATTGTGACATTCTACGTCAACAAAATAAATGCAATCCCATTAGCTTAAAAAATGGATGGGACGGATGGAGGGTAATGCGGCCTATCCCATTAGATAGCCAGTCACAAGCCTGAATAAACACAGAGTTACCCCCATAAAAAGAGAAAGTTTTAGTAATGACATTCGCCTTAGTTGTTAGGTTATTGAAAGCGAAAATAACTTTAGTTATTATGAAAAGTATAAAATTAAATGAAAAATAGAACTTAACAAATGATAAATCAAAATATATGGATATGAAGTAGTCATAGCAACTAGAGTTAAAAGGATAAAAGGAAGATAACTCAAACAGATTAAGAATATTTGAATAACATTCGAAAACATAATAAATGAATATAGAATTGTCATAGCAAATTTGTTTACAATAATGCTAAGGGGGAGATAACTTCAATAATTTGAGAATATTAGAAAAAAATATTCGGAAAAAAATTAATCCATGAATATAGAGTTGTCATAGCAAGTAAAGATAGACATAAAAGGGAGATGACATGAGAACATAAGAATTAGCTTCAAAATAACATTTGAATAAATTAATAATTCCAAATAAAAACAGAATTGTCTTAGCAGCTTAGGTTAGGGTTATGGAAAAGGGAGATAACTCTAATAATTTGACAAAAATGAGAATAACAAAAAACAAGGAAAGTAACTCTCTATAAATTGAGGTACAAAAATAAGACGATTTGGGTTTATGGTTAAGGTTAGAATGAGTGTAAGTTAAAGTGTAAGATAAAAGGTTTGGGTTAGGTCACAGGGTTAAAGAAACAGTAAGGGTAAAATAATAATGTCTCCCTCCTCTCAAGGGGGAGACATATTGTTCTTGTCTTTTCCGTCCGTCGTTGGTCCGTCAATCTATCCGACCGTCCGTCCGTCCGTCATAAAGTTGGTGGACGCCATTCTCCTATATCTTTAATCGAATTTCAACAACACGGGATTGTTGACCATCATGCTTAGTTGTGCATATCGTCTCGCCGGATTGATCGGCCAATTTTTGCTGGAGTTGTGCCCCTTTTGACTAAGAATTTTGCCAAATTATGTTTGTGGACGCCAATTCTCCTACACCTACATCGGATTTCAACCAAACTTCACAGGATTGTTGACCATCATGCCTTTATTTGCATTTCGTCTCGCCGGATTGATGGGGGTAATTTTTGTTTGAGGTATGCCCTGTTGCAACCGTTTTTGTAATAAACAACCGTTTTTGTAATAATTTTTATTCCTACGAAATTTTCATGATTAAATGCTTCAATTGTGATATTTTATTGATGAAAAATGTACAATTAGTAGAACCAACTATGAACAGGATATTATAATTCAAGTTATTACAAAAAACGTTATTACAAAAACCGTTACGAATGTGACAACCGTTTTTGTAATAATCATCCATATTTGCAAAAATTTTTTTTCGTATCAACCGTTTATGTAATATTTTTTTTCCTTATCAAATACATTATCAATGAAGGGATATGGAGTAAATGCAAATGAGACAAAGTCTCTACAAATACATGGTAAATAAGCAATGGAACAACGCTTTTATTGTTGTTCTTCATCTTGAAGATGTTCACCTGCTTTAGTTGTATACTTTTATTGATAAATAATGTAAACCTATCAGACAGAACTGAGCACCTGGTATGGTGTATCGAATTATTACAAAAAGCGTTATTTAAAAAACCATTAAATACGGAAAACCGTTTTCGTTATTTGTGTTTGTCGTTTTATTTTTATTATTGTTTTTTTGGTGCAGTTTGCTTGTAAATTGTGGCATGTTATTGTAGTTCCAGGCCATTGTAGGTGTTTGCTGTTATCCTATTTTTGTAATTTTACGAACACGATATCATTTCTCTCTGGACATTTGATATTTAGAAAATGGAAAATATAAAAAAGGCTGATATAGTTAAAATATCTAGGGAGCTAGATATTATCAAAAAAGTGGTGCGTTTCTTGTGTTGCTCAGTATATTTTGTCTCTGAAAAAATGTACGTATTTGTTCTTCACAACAATTTGAAGATCTAGAAATGTGAAACTTTTCATTTCAATTTAAGGTTCCCATAGTGACTTCAAGATGAAAAACAACAACAAAGGCGTGGTTCTATTGATTGATTTTACCATGTGTTTGTTTAGACCTTGTCTTATCTACTCTATATCCTTTCATTATTGATTAGCCTAATCAATGAAGAAATGTAAAATTGCAAGCATGCATGCATAGTGGTTAATGTTCCAAGGTGGAATTTTAACAAATAAATAAAATGTAGCTAAGGCATTTGGTGGAATTTGTACAGATTAATAATTACATATTTATCCCATAACTCAGATACAGTACCACTGTTTCTGTTTTTACTTCACACTTACAAAGTCAGGGGAGACTTATTTGTTTTACTTTTTATTTTTATTTAGTCTTCCAAACGAAGTTGGGATACTTATTATACCCCCCCCTGCAAACAAAGGTTGGGGGTATATAGGAATCACCGTGTCTGTCTGTCTGTCTGTCTGTCTGTCCGTCCGTTTGTCAACACTTCTCGTAAGCACAACTCATCTTAAACCACTTGAAGGATTTTGATGAAACTTTACACAAAGGAAGGGCACTATATGGAGATGTGCATGAAGGAATATAATTATTGTCCGAAACCAGGAAGGGGAGATAATTAGAAATTGACTTTTCGTTGATTCCCTATGTATGAGTTACCTCTAAAGTGCAACTCATCTTAAACCACTTGAATGATTTTGATGAAACTTTACACAAAGGAAGAACACTATATGTAGATGTGCATGAATGAATACGATTATTGTTTGAAATCAGGAAGGGGAGATAATTCGACTGACTTTTGTTGATTTCTCCTGCAATTATCTTCCTTTTCCTATAAAAGATTTTAAGCATAGATATTGTGAAGTCAAACTGTTGGAGAGACACACTTTTTTCATTGCTGTCCTCTTGAAAAGTTGTTTTCAAAGTGTTTTAATGAAATTTCTCTAATGCTTATGATTTTTGTGTAAAAATGTTAAATAGGCTAAAAAAGGGTGAATTTCATATTTGTCTGATTTAGACAGAGTATTTTCATTGGAACTCTTGTAAAAAGTTTTTTCTTGAAGATTATATCATTGCACTGTGTCCACACCTGTATTGTGTCTACACCAACTTGAATTATCACTTACATGTACCATATCGATCACGGGTTCAACGAGCGGGGGATATATTTGGCTGCCATTCGGCGACAGCTCTTGTTGTTTTTTGTGTTTCTTATTATTATTATAACTCTGTCTTTCTTTATTGTGGTTGGTCTGAACTAATTTGAATCAGATCTTAGGGACAATAAGACTTTGAAATTTTGTAGGATGCTTGCCCCATACAGCTTGAGGTTCAATCAACAAAAATGTTTCAAGGGAAGTCTAAAAAAGGTAGATTAGGGGGATCTAAGAAGGTGTGGTCTTTTATTCGTCGTGTATTGCAAAGTCGAGAGCATTGTAAGTCGAGGGTCATCTATTTTGCATATTCGTTAGATAACGTTAAAGCAAACTGTTTGACCCAGGATTGTCAAACTGTAAAAATGATGTCTGGGTTTTAAATTGATACAAGTATCTGTTCAAAATCAATATTTTAACAGGAAAAATAAAGAAAACCTGAAAGATGCCAATTTCCGCCATTTTAGTTAATGTCCATTTTTAGGAATCTTATTTTGGTTATTTCTAGAGCACCTAGGTCACCAAGGTCATGAAAGACACGGTCAGTTGATTAATTTACATATCTGGGTCAAAGAATTTATGACTGAAATTGAACTTATATTATAAGTAATTTCTGAAAAATTTCTTGCAAAACGTATCACTTTTAATTTTTTTACCTTTCACAATGTAAATAGTGTGACTATGAGTGCAACAAAAAATATTTGGTATTTTTAATTACTGTCTTTCTGAGGTTGACCCAAACTTTCGTTTTCATAACACCTGACCATGTGACAAAACATGATGAAGAAAAGAAAGATTTCAGATTGCAATAGGCAAATTAAATAAGCAGTTGAAAAGTCTCTAGCAAATATATTTTTCCTCTGGTGGGAAAATTAGTACAGTGTCATACTCTAAATATTTTGTGACACTGAAAAGAGATTCATGACTGCATTTAATTTTGATTTTCAATACATGTAATGGTCTTCATAATGTGCCATTTTAATCTTTCATTTATATTCACCACAGTATGCAAATATGGAGTCTCGACTTTACAATACACTACCAAAATCGTAGTGGAAATGCCCTCCCACTTTTTGAAGGGTTTTTAATAAACTTCTAAGTATGTAGAAATAATTTAATCTGTGCCAAAAAAAAATCAATTACCTAGAAATCAATTATCGTTGAAATGGGACAAAGTGGATTTTATTTGTCATATTATAGCGGTAAAATTGGAAAAAGGCGGCTATTTTGAAATTTCTTTTTGCATAAATTCCTTCCTCTTATCTTAATGAACATTTACGCAAAATATAAAGTTCTGTTAAGCAGTTTATGAGCTACTGAATACTCAATTTTTTAACGTTAAATGACAGCAATCTTGGAAATGGCTGCCATTTTGAATTTATTTTTCATGAAAAATCTGCTGCTTATGCTGATCTAACCTCATACCAAGTTTCATTTGATTGCATCAACCCATTTCGAAATAGTCGATCGGACAAAAATATGTGGAGGAGTAATAATAATAAGAACTAGATTGCAATTGCAAGCAATAGCTGATGTCGCCCCTGACAGCTAATTCGATGATTCCACCTTGATCGCAGCGTCAAAATCTACCTAGATATCAATTTTTGTTGAAATCCTAAAAAGTTGAAATGTTGACGTATTTTGGCGGCAATATTGGAATTGGCAGCCATTTTTTTTTTTCATTTGGATCGTATTCGCAGTGGTAAATTCTGCCTACAAATCAATTTTCGTTGAAATCGGATGAAGTTGAAAATTGTTACGCATTCTGGCGGCCATCTTGGAAATGGCAGCCATTTTGAATTTTGTGTTGGCATGAATTCCTTCCTCTCATCTTATTGAAAATTTATACAAAATATGATCAATTTCTTCAAAGTTGTTCCTGAGATATTGAAGAAAGATGAATTTTTTTCCGCATATTGACGGCCATCTTGGAAATGGCAGCCATTTTGAAAAAAAATCGTATAAATTTCTTCCTCTTATCTTATTAAACATTTACAAAATATGATCAATTTCCGCAAAGCAGTTCCTGAGATATTAAATCATCAATTTTTTAACGTAAAATGTCGGCCATTTTGAAAAATTTTGCCGGTGCATGCACATCTTCTCATGGTTGTTCAACTTTCTTCCAAGTATGAATGAAATCTGTCCAGGCATCTTTGAGAAAATGGGCGGACAAAATCATTGGAAGAAAAATAATAAAGAAGCAAAGAACAATATGTCGTCCCGACTACGTCTGGGGCGACATAATAACTAGGTTTACAATTGCAAGCAATAGCCGATGTCACCAAAGACAACAATTTTGATGATTCCATCTTATTCAATGTCTCAAAATATACCTAAATATCAATTGTCGTTTAAAATCAGAAAAAAAAGATGAACTTTTTACGTATACTGGAAATGACAGCCATTTGAATTTTTTTTCGTATGAATTCCTTCCTCATATCTTACTGACCATTTATAAAAATATTAATAAATTTTGCACTGCAGTCCTGCTCGATTTTTAAACGTAAAATGGCGGAAATTTTGAAATGTTATTTCTCAGAAAAATCTACTCCTTATGTTGATCTAATTTTATGCCAAGTTTTATTTTATTACATCAAGCCATTTCAAAATAATCGATTGGACAAAAATATGTGGAAGAATAAAAATGATAATGAGAAGAAAGGTAGAATAACATCATATCACTTCGACGTTGTCTTGGGTGACATAAAAAATATAATAACTAGATTTGCAATATTGCAGGCAATATTTGATATCCCCCAGACAACCAATTCGATAGTTCTATCTCATTCTAAAAATCCAAATCTATCTACAAATCGATTTTCGTTGAAAACGGAAAAGGTTGAAATTTTTACGTAATTTGGCAGTCATCTTGATTTTTTTTTCGCATGAATTCCTTCCTCTCATCTTACCGATAATTTATACAAAATATTGAAAAATTATGCAATGTAGTAACAGATATATTAGAAAGATTTTGTAACCAGAACGGCAGTAAATTCCGAAGGAACAAGGGAAGTGATGATTACAAAAATCGAAGTCCAAAGACATGACAAAAACGGCAACACAGAAAACAAAGACAAAACAAGGATGTGAGACAGCTACAATGCATGGAAATAAAAAGACAACATGAAGAACTAAGGCACTCATAGTGTGAAGTGCAATGAAAACCGGGAGTGACATAAGGTACTCCGGAAGGGTAAGCATATTCTTCTCCACTAGTAGCATCCGTCAAACTATCAGTGAGTCAATCCAGGGTTGAGTCAAAACCGGTTATGTCATATCCATAAAGACGTGAAATCTAGCTGAAAACGTCTGTTTTTATTTGAGACACAGACACGTCATATCTGTCAATGATGTCATGGTGACGGCCATGGAATTTTTGAAGGGATGAAAGTAACAAAGGCTGAACAAATACCTGACTTAAGCAATTTTTAGGACAGTGTTTTTGCTCTGTTCACAAGATCGCTGTATACACTACATGCTCGACAGTAAGGAATCAAATTTACACTCTATAGGCTATAGAAGTAGGTATATTGCTGCTCAGAAAGGGCAAGTTCACAATTTTGAAGTTAGAGACATCACGGTTGTCATACAGCTTAGATTTCAAACTCCATCTACGTCAATGTATATCAAAAGATCTAAGTACGAAGTATGAAGAAGGTGTATCAGAAGTATCTTTAATTTCAAGCTCATTGGTATAGATCTGATGTAAATATTCCTTGAATTTTGGGTTATTAAGAGAAAGTACATCGTCTATGTAGCAGAAGCTGAAATTAAAGGACTGAGCTAAATGCTTGTGTCTTTTCTGGGTTAGCCTCTGTAAAAACTTGGCCTCATACGAGAAAAGAAAGAAATCAGGTAGAAGTGGCGCGCAGTTAGTCCCCACGGGAATCCCTATTGCCTGTTGAAAGACGCGGCCCCCAAAGTCGACAAAAATATTGTCTATTAAAAATTCCAACATCTTGGTTACGTCATTCACCGTGTACTTCTTGTTTGACTCATAGTAGTTCTTAACAAAAAATGTTTTGTCTTTCCCTATTACTGAATAAGTGTATCTGCTTTCACCATTTTAGTGCAGAAACATTGATGTATCAAATCAGAAATTACTGTTTGCAATTAATTGTGTAGTAGGGTAGTATAAAGAGTAGAAAAATAAAAAGTTTGTTTGCTATGGAAATGGCTGAGACTGCCAGAGGATAGCTGTTCAAAGAGATCTTTAAATTTTTTTAGAATTCACATGTGCTTGACGACACGTTTTGAGTAGACCTTATCACAGTAACATGTGAGTAACTTTTCAGGCAAATATCATCATCAGGTCATTTGTTAAGTAATTAAGTCTCACGCATCACAGGTGAAAGTTGTTTATTGGAACAATCAACATCAGGGGTGGCTGTAAATAGTAGGGTGCCCAATGTCCAAAAAGACGCTTAGCTTGCGAGTTCTGATTAACGGAATAACATAAGACTAATGTTTGTTTTATAGGCTGAAAAAGTTATTAAATTTTATATTTTTCATTGTCGTAGAAAGTTTCCGTGGTAACGATTTCTGTAATTTCTCATTTTTAATAGATACCCTTTAGCAGTCAGAGCTTAAGATATGGTATCTTTAAATTTACAGAAATTATTAGGTGTCTCTCATATCCTGATACGAAGCTATTTTTCTGAAAGTCAAGACCTCAAATATTGTATGCTAGCTAAGATGTAACTTATTACTCATTGGTTTTTATAATTTGTCGGTGTTAAAATTGGAGTAAATAGGGTCGTAAATTTTAGACATTTTCATTGAATGCGAATTGATTTACCCAAATTTTCGAAATGTTTTAATCTATACGAAAACATGACTATCAGCTCTACATTTGTGCCAAAATCATGGGTGTCATATCACTCAATACAGAAAATCACTAAATTTTCGTAAAAACCTCCATGTTTTACGTCAACATCGCCTGATGTATGTGGAAACCGTACAAAGCACAGCAACTCTAATCCATATGAAGGTAAAATAATATGGTTAACCAAGTCACATTAAATCGGTCAAATTTCGAATTTTTATGTAAATGTTCATGTTTTCACATTTAAATTGAGATTTCACTATCCATGTAGATAATATAATAGGGTTTTGGTCCAGATTTATTGGTCTTATTGGGTTTATTGTATTGCGTGTTTTTTATGGAAATTTACTTAAGTCATACACAAAAATATGTGAATTATTTTCTAGAGGTTTCATTCAATTTTGAAGAGGTAAGGTTTCAAAATTTAATTCAAGGTTTCCTTTAAACAATGGTATATCAAAAACTTAGAAATCACTTTCAATATGATTGAAAGAGTCTTTTTTAATATTTCAGGTGCAAATATTTAAAATTGAACAACCCATAAATGACAAATCATTTTTAAAAATACAACAATGAACCGTCTGTATAAAATTAACATTATCTTTTTTTTATTTCGTGAGGGGTTTGTTGGTAAAATGGAGCCAACTAATAGTTTTGTGGGATTAGTTTTGTGTTTCCCTGATTTAGTCGAATGTTATACGGATTTTCCTTACTGGTCTCTTCCTGTGATCGTTTCGGACTTTTATTGTCACTTTCATTTTTATAAATTTCGTAAATGACCTTTAACCCCATTTGATATAAAATGTGACCAATTTCGATCTCTACGATATTGTTATTTCGATGTTCTATGGTCTCCTCTTTCCAAAAATGTATAATGCAGTGTGTGGTTCCGTTAACCCAAAGTCGAAATCGCTTGGGTACATTACTAAAAAGGGTAATAAAACAAGTGATCCATAAATAGTCCGCTTTATCTAAAGTTATTTTTTTTTAGAAAATAGTTTTTGTTTTGATACAGTAATAAATCGTTCATTTATAAAAGGTATTTGTATTTTAGAATAGTGACATACAAAATAAAATGACAGATAAATAATGTTGTTTGATTATCACAATCTATGTGCAACCATGCATATACATGTAGTTTGGTGTAGAATCAAAGAAAAGTCGATTTTCAAATCGAGTTTGAGCGGAGAAAATCTTTATCTTAAGTGAAAAGAATAATACCGACGAATAGCAGTCACAAATAGTTGTACTAATTAGAAAAGTGTATTAGTTCTCAAAACTGTCAGTTATATACCTAAGTATTACTAAATAAGACATTCACAATGCCATAAATAAGACATTCACAATGCCATAAATAGGGAATATTTGTGAAATTATTTGAAATTTTTGAATCAATTTTGACGAGACTAACCCTCTTGCAATTCTCATAAAATGTATACTGACAAAAAGAGACATTTATGAAAAATAAGAACATAGTTGTACAAATTAAGAACGCAATTTTAAGTCTTGGCATAATTGTCTATTTTTTATAAGCTATCGTTATATTTCTATATACAAAAAAAATGTACGACAATCCACAGGTAGCCATTTTGATCAGGTGCTAAAGGATTAATGTGGTCACGTGATTTTATCTATCGTTCGAGTCATCGTTCCTAAACCGAGGGATACCGATGTTACAAAGAATCAAAGTCCAGAGACAAGGCAAAAGCAAGAACACCAGAAGTCGGAAGACTATAGACGCTACACAACCACAAAACACAAACGCTACAAACTTAAGCATTAACAGTGTTAATTCTTAGAAAGAGTGACAGCAGGTGCTCATTATGACCAAAATTATTGCATTTGACCAAGTCGAAGTTGTCGTGTATACATTGTTCTGTGGTATTCATCGTTTTCTTCTCACTTTGAATTCAACCAAAATTATGTCGGGAACATTATTTGAGCATTAAGTGAAAAAACTTCGAGTTATTTTATTTATATATGCATGGCATTGTTCTTTGACGTCAATCAATGTATCTCATTTAAAGCATGCATTTAGTTTATCTAATCCCTAAAAACGCACATTTCCAGCAGCATTTGTATCGTATTCGACTTCCTAAAAAGTTTAGATCATATATATACCAACACTGTGCAATCTATAATCATGATAAAAAATATATCAAAATACGACCTTTGGAAATAGTGGAAAAATCCCCTGATCGATCAAAGAGAGAATTTGTAGATCCAGAAGAGAATGTGATCTGTCTTGGATAAAAAAAAACTACATACAGCATATCCACTAGGGTTAAATGACAACATCATGGGTCAGGGAAACATTTTTCAGTGCGCTTCTATTGACATCATGGGTATTTCTTTTCCGAAATTACGCCATTGCAGGTCACATGGTCGAAGAGTGAACTACAATATTAAAAGCAAAGGTAAAAACCTCGTAAATATCAAAGATCTATATACTTTTTCAAAAACAATGGGCGGTATGGCTTGTTCACTACATTCTGTTCAATTTCTGCAACACAACTTTATAAAATCACTTTGGGGTGTGATACTATGTCTGTAAATAGTCCGCTCTATGAATGTTCGAAAATTATTGATGCCTTCTGTTTTCATAGACTTTATCCGAGAATAGACAAGCCAGGTGACCGCGTTAAACAATTTTTGAAGACTAAATATATTAATAAAGGAATTGACCTTATTGATATTGCAGGCATTTTTCGAGACCCGGATATTCAAAAACGTGTACCCGTCTATTTTGACAAACAGGACATGCCTGTCATTTTCTTTTCTTATAAAAAACCTACTAGAAAGATTTTTTCAATTACTCTTCTATTACCTGTGATGATAATTTCGAGAAAAACTACCCTAGCAGCTGAGAATGTTCCACGTCACCATATCGCTATGACCCTTGCGAACATATATTAACGGGGAATCTAAACATCATTGAAGGTAAAGAAGTTCGACAATTCTTTCGAAAAACCCCTAAATATCGCCCACCTTCTAAGATAAACTGGCAAGCTTGTTTTTATATAATTAAAAATAAAGATGCAGTTACCAATTATTGTAAAAAATAGTGCAATCGAGAAAGTGCATACAAACATGCTCTAAATTTGTTAACAGATACAATTATGACAAAGGTCACCAACAGAATAGATTTTTATAAAGATACTTATATCGAGTCTCCTCCTAAGCTGTCTGTAAAAAGAATTAAGTCAAAATGGAAGGAACTTGGTCAAAAATTTGCATTTTTACCTGTTGACAAGGCTTCCAACACCGTTTGGAAGAAATATTATATTGATGTCCAACAATACGAACTGGACAAGTCAACAACTTTCAGACGTACCAATTGGGATGAAAAAAAAACGTTAACCACGCAAACAACATTATAAGGATATAGAAATGCTTTAACTTCCTCTTAAAGATAACATCTTGCCTACCATATACTGTATTCCTAAACTTCCAAACATCGTTTTATTTCGGCATCTAGTAAGTGTTCTACTACAAATTTATCCATCAATTTAACTAGTTCACTTACTTGTGTAAAGGAATTGGTTATTAAATACTGTGAAAAAACTTATCAAAACTCTGGTGTAAATTACTTTTGGAGTGTAAAACATTCGATTGAAGTTTTAGATAAACTACAATCTATTCAAAGACCAGTCTCATCCATCGACAGTTATGATTTTTCCACACTTTATACTACCCTTCCACATAAGTTGATTAAATCAAAATTGGGACAACTTATTAAATGTTTTTTTTAAATTTGCTGGTCTGCAGTTCATTTGTTCTAACAAAAAGCAAGGATTCTTCTCTAATATTATATACAATAATTGTTGTTCCTGGACATCTGATGATATGATAAATGCACTCAATCTTTTGTTGGAAAACATTTTTGTCCGTTTTGGCAACACTATTTATCAACAGGTCATGGGTATTCCCATGGGTATAATTTGTGCACCTGTCATTGCAGATCTTTTTCTGTTCTGTTACGAAAGAGCCATCATGAAAAAAATTCAAAAAGGAGCCACACCAAACAGTGATAATCCTATTTCTATTTTCAATGATAACAACGGATATATTGACGATATCCTTACTATTGATATTCAACATATTTTTATTATGTAGACATTATTTACCCACAAGAACTGTAATTAAATAACGCTAACAATGATTCCAAATACTTCCCTTTTCTGGATCTAACTATCAGTATTGACGCTGGTAAAATAAAAACTAAAATATATGATAACAGAGATGATTTTGATTTCACTTTAACTAATTTCCCTTTCCTTAAAGGCGACATCCCTCAGACTCCATCATACGGGGTGTACATTTCTCAACTAGTACGATTCGCACGAGTTTGTTCTACTCTTGACGATATTAATGAACGTAACCTTACTATCACAGCCAAGCTTTTACAACAGGGTTACAGATTTCATAAATTGTTGAATAACTTTAAGAAGTTTTATTACATATGAATATTTAATATCTAAATATGGCGTTACTCGCAAACAGCTTATTACTAAGGGCATTTCTAATCATCGCTTTTACGGTAATGTTGTTAAAAAATGCCAGAAACTGATTAACAATCCAGAAAAGCCTGGAAGTAACTTACATTCTTTACGTAATAGGGGATATTGACAAGATACTCTGCTTTGATCTGTTGAATTAGCTTTGAGATCTGGTGACCTGAAAATTTTAAATAGATATTGACCTCTCACTGATACTGACGATTTCTACTGAAATATATGATAATTCTCTACCAAATCCTGCGGGAAGTTTTGAGTTTGATTTTTCTTCCGTATTGCGACAGTTTTTACCAGCAAACTAGACTCCGGCAGTTTAGCGGCGAGCACCCCTTGACCCATCTTTTAAAATTACGTATTGATTGTCATATTCTCTCCTTTCAAGATTGTGGTCATGGAGTTAGTAGTCTACCTGTATTGGGTTTTATTCGTAGGTTTACGATACTATAGGGAGATGGGACAGATAAAGGGGAGGTTTGGGAACCCATAAACTGGTTTCGCCCTACCGCTGGCTTTTGCTAGTACCGGTACCAAGTCCGGCTGTCCCGAGTTGTTTACGTTTGTATTTTGTCTGAATTGGGTTTTTCCGTGTATAGTTCTCTAGCAGATTGTGGCATGTAATTATAATTTATAGCCATTGTAGGTGTTTCCTGTTGTCCCTTTTATTTCATTTACAAATTACATATATAATGTGTTTTTAGACTTAGGTGAAACTTGATATATAATATGAAATACAAGTCTCATGATCATAGGCGAAAGCGACTTTGCGACTATTTTCTATAGTTACAATAGAATTATCATACTTCAAGGCTTACTTTATTCAGCCATATAGTTACAAAACAGTCAGATGGCATTCACGGAATGCCAGCATGATTCTACAGGCAAATTGTTGGCATATCAAAACATTCCGGAAATAAACCCATATTGTCATTTCATACATTGGAAATATCCCCTCTTTAGCGGGCGATATATAGTGATCATGGTGTCCATTCTGCTGTTCGTACGTTCGCCTGTTCGTCCGTTCGTATGTCCGCCATTGGGGTACACACTTTGTGGCATTAACTCCTCCCAAACCACTGGGTTAAATTCAATGAAACTTTAACAGAATCTCAAGTACCTATTGTCATTGTGTACCAGTTAAAATTTGATTTAATTTGACTACCAATTTTGTTTTTTAATTTTTATTCTGGAATCAAGGAGGAAGGGGCAGGGTATATATTAGGGAGCTCTGCTTTTCTAGTTTATTAGTGGCAATATGAAATATGAAGAACTGATGACGCTCTGTATCTCAACACTCTGTATGTCTTTATTATATTTATTTGGTCTTTATAGCAATAACAGTGGAATTCTGTACCCCATGATAACATACAAGAATTGTCAGGTGTTCCCCTACAGAATATTCCAAAATGGAAATGTAGAAAATCAACTAGACCTTATCAAGAATTTCAAACCAATGGACGGTGCAGTTATGTTATGTTCTCCAATGAAGTCAGGTAATATTAATTAATTTTCAATTCATTTTTATGATTCAGTAATCATTTTATTGACTGAAGGATGTGTGATTTTATTCCCTTGGTCATGGCACGTGAAGATGAAACCACGACCAAAAGTTGTTTAGGCGAGAGGGCTATCTCATTATAATAAAGTAATTACGGGGACCACATAAATATAATGTGACTTCGAATTACTAAGCCCGTTCCTTTGGGGCTTCCCTAGTTTTGTGCTGATGCTGTGTATATATACTTCATACTTTGTATCTTTTTTAATGACAGTTCCTTTTTAAACTCGTGTTTGGGCTGGAATTTTTAGTCTTGCTGCAGCATCTGATGTTTGTCTTAGAAAGAGATGATGCTTGTCTTGCCTTGTTAAAAATAAAGGCGAAAGAAATATAATGAATAGAAAATTGATTTCAAGAATCTAGTAAGGCTGTATTTATTGCAGGAAGTAAAATTAAATTTTGAAATTTTAGGGCGCACGAATAGTACATTTCATTAAAATATACGACGTCATAAAAACATAAGAGTCTTTAACTACCCAAAGGAGTCATTGTTTTGGCGTCAAACGTTTTCAATTACAGTTTTTATCAAACTAATGGTACTAATGACGAGACGTTTCTTTTTGGCCTCATTGCCCGATAATTCATCGTGGCCTGCAGATACTCCACCACTGATTACAGGCGGATTATGCACCCGATGACTGATTTCATGTCCAAAAAGCAGTGAACTTGCTATTGTGTATTTTAGTTCGCTCTGTCGTAGCAAGAACAATTGTAAAATAAAAAGAACTTTTAATCCTCAAAAATCATATAAATTAAGAGGTACCAGTAATGCGCTAAGGATGCATTATTTGAAATGAAAAATTCAACATGACGTTATACAAACACAGTATGTCTTTGCCCATGATAAGAGATATAGTCAAATTTTACCCACAGATGCTTACATCCCGGTTTGTCAAAATATGATTTTACAATATTTTATCAATTACAGGATCCAACATTTGCATTTAATGAAAAAATTATGTTCTAGTGATATTTTCCATAAGAAAGAATATCGACGACACAATAAATGAAATAAAAGGGACAACAACAAACATGTATATTACATAAACAGATAAAAAACAATAACAAAAACAAACAAACAAAACAAAATAAACAAAAAGCAAAAACGGAATAGCATAGTCACTACACATTGGAAACAAAATACTTATTATATAAATGAACAAGATGTTCTCTAAAGCTTCTATCGTTCACCTGGACCATGGCTGACACAGAGAGATGAATGAGATTTCCAATAGGTTTTGTGTTAATGTTACCTGCTGGAGGGCACTTTTGATTGGATGAAAAATAACAGACACATTTTGAAGGGGACACATAAGGACTTTTGTGTTCAGTTCCGATTGGATTAGTGGATTCAGAGACAATACTTTTAATGAAATCCAATATGGATCATACTCTCGTTTTGGCCATCATTAATGAGGTACGAACCTGCCAGACACCGTTTTTGGACGGGACTATCTAAAGACCATTTTGACTAAGTTTGGGTGTAATTGGACCAGTAGTTTTTTAAAGATTGCTCTTAAAGATTGGTCAGTTCAAAACAGGTGATATTAATCAAAACAACAGCAGTAGAATACCGAAGGAACAAAGGACAAGATTACATAATCAAAGTCCAGAGACAAGGCAAAATCAAGAACACCAGAAGACGGAAGACCAAAGACACTACATGCCCACAAAACACAAATTAATATGACGAAATTAACTTTAAGCAAAAAGTATGAAAACTCGACGACTTCATTCTCTTTTTAATCTATTTTTGATAATAAATTAAAACCAAAATGCCATTATAAATTATAGCGTTCTTTTGTTTATTTATACATTCCATGCTTATGTCACATTATATTCTTAATAAATCTTTCAAAAAGGGCATTTTATCGAGGCCTATGTTCATGCTAGAAACATAAAATTCATATATATATTTATACATCTTTTGTCAAAAGTCAAAAATGACCTAAAAAATGGGAGATATTACGTGTTGGTGCTTATTTCAATTGTCGCGACACAACATTTAAATGTATTTTTCCCAAAATTACCTTATAAGATTGAAGTATTTTGCATTTTAGCTTTTTTCCAGTCTTGCAATACCAAAATTTATACATCTTTGGTCAAAAATGTATTCCAAAGGTTGAGATATTATATGTTGGTGCTTATTTCAATCGTCGCGACACAACTTTTATATGTATTTTTCCCCAAAATACCTTATAAGATTGAAATATTTTGCATTTTAGCTTTTTTCCTTTCTCGCGATACCAAATTTATACATCTCTTGTCAAAAATGACCTCAAAAGTGGGAGATAGTATTTGTCAGTACTTATTTCAAATGTCATGGCACAACATTTACCTTGTAAGATTAAAATATTTTGCATTTTAGCTTTTTTCCTTTCTCGCGATACCAAATTTATACATCTCTTGTAAAAAATGACCTCAAAAGTGGGAGATAGTATTTGTCAGTACTTATTTCAATTGTCATGGCACAACATTTACCTTGTAAGATTAAAATATTTTGCATTTTAGCTTTTTTCCTTTCTCGCGATACCAAATCTATACATCTTTTGTCAAAAATGACCTCAGAAGTGGGAAATATTATATGTTGGTGCTTATTTCAAATGTCCCGACACAACATTTATATGTATTTTTTCTCAAATGACCTTATTAGACTGAAATATTTTGCATTTTAGCTATTTTCCTTTCTCGTGATACCAAATTTATGCATCTTTTTTCAAAAATTAATCCAAAAGTGGGAGATATTATGTGTTTGTGCTTATTTCAATTGTCACGACACAACATTTTTATGTATTTTTCCCCAAATTACCTTGTAAGATTGAAATATTTTGCATTTTAGCTTTTTGCCATTCTTGCGATACCAAATTGTTGCATCTTTTGTCAAAAATGAATCCAAAAGTGGGAAATATTATATGTTGGTGCTTATTTCAATTGTCGTGACAAAACATTTATATGTATTTTTCCCAATATTACCTTATAAGATTGAAATATTTTGCATTTTAGCTGTTTTCCTTTCTCGTATTACCAAATTTATACATCTTTTGTTAAAAATGACCTCAAAAAAGGGAGAAATTATGTAGGTACTTTTTTCTATTTTCGCGACACATCATTTATATGTATTTTTTCAACATTTACTTATTATACTGAAATATTTTGCATTTTAGCTTTTTTCCTTTCTTGTAATACCAAATTTATGCATTTTTTGTCAAAAATGAATCCAAATGTGTGAGATATTATATTTTGGTGCTAGTTTCAATTTTCGCGACAAAACATTTATATGTATTTTTCCCAAAATTACCTTTTTTAAACTTCTTTGAAAGGATGAGATGAGGTAAAATATTTCAAAAAATGAATTATTTTGGTCATTTGTAAAGATTTAGTATAAACCGCATAATGAAAACATATTTATATAAAGATTTATAAAAAGCTATATCGCGACATATTTAACTTCTTCGAAAGGATATAATAAGTAAAATATTTTTGAAAAATGTATCATTTTGGGCTTTTGTAAAGATTTAAGTATAAACTGCATAATGAAAACCTGACTTTTCAAATATATTTATGTAAAGATTTACAAAAAGTTATATCGCGACATGTAAAACTTCTTCGAAATGGTATGATAAAGTAAAATATTTAAAAAGTGAATTATTTTGGTCATTTGTAAAGATTTAGTATAAATCGGACTTTTCAAATTTATTTATGTAAAACTGGGACTAATGTATCATATTATCACAACATATAAAACCTTCTTCAAATAATGAAAACCCGACTTTTTGTCATTTATAAAGATTGGGTTAATGGGGTATACACGGGAAGTGCGCCTGCCTTTTTAAGCGAGAGGGAAACGGTATTGAGGCAATACAATCGTTGAAAAACGGATCTGAAAACGGGAAAAGGGTGTCCAGCATTGAAATTGAACTCGTGAAACGGAAAAAGTTACCTCTTTTAAAAGTCTTTGTATAATATTCCCCCGCGTCTTTGGAACAGAAAATCGGCAAAAATACGCCATTTCGAGAAACGGATCTTTAAACTGTGTTTTGAATATGTCCAAGGAAAATGTATGGTATATTTTTCCCGACCGATGAACAGAGTAAGAATCTCAAATTATGAAGTGCTGAATTTCGAACTGTTGTCTGACTGCAATACACGTCTGTTTTCATTTTTGTGGCGGGAAAATATTATCTGACATGTTTTATATTTTATATATATCTGCACTGGTATTTTTTCGCATTTGCGTATCCAAAGACCTCTACGTGGAAATATTTTTTATTACCTCAGCTATCGCTAAAAATGCGATCTAAGTATATTAATTTTTATATAAGATAACCTCGTTTTAAGTAGTGATCCTCGCGACAGCTTTCAAGTGCACTTGAAGTTCACTAGTGAATGCGAAAATACCTTTCATGGAATAGCTACCTATTCCAAAAAAGTGAACTTCGCGACACCTAAGAGTGAGTGCACTTTTTGGAACGTTGCGTCTGCACCCATCTGTACCTACTGGCCTATTACTATTGCTCTACCTCTTACAAGTTCTGAGTAATGTTCCATATAGCAAAACTTAAGTGGTCGTACGGATGTAAGAATGGACAAGGGTAATATTATATGCTTCTTCCACATTCGTTGGCAGGGCATAAAAATGGGGGTTTCCGTGACTCTTCTTGGTTTAATTTGAGGCTCAAAAAGAGGTGATATTTGAAAAAATATCACAATGATAATATCTGTAGTAGAATAAAGAAAACAAACTTGCAATATTTCAACTATACATCACTAACAGCTTTATTTTTTAATCCTTGTTATCATTATCAACCAATCATATTCGATCTATCGCTTTATTCTGAATTTTTTTAAGTTCAAAAGCTGGATGCGTTCCAAAGGCATTTACTTCATTTATTATTACCTACAACAATGTATATGGTATTTTAATGGTCATAAAACTAGCTCTACCCCTTAGTATTCTTTTCGTCTTCATTTCAAAACATTGTCAAGTCGTCTATATTTTAGTTGATTTGTTTTACGAGGTAAACACTTGTCAGGAAATCACAGAACAGAAAAATGCTTTTTAGAGACATTCCTGTACTGTTCAAACCAGATCTCACCTGTTTCCCTGATCATTTTCAGCTTATAACATACTTGGGAGAAGAATAGAGAATTATGCCAATATCTTCCTAAATGTCAATTTTGAAAAGGACGATAACTTTAACAAGACAATACAAAGCCATTAGTTTGCCTTCGGATAATAAAATATCAACATCAAAATGAAGATTATGCAGATAGTTGTGACTGAACGTGTCAAAAGGGATAACAGGGGTTTTTGTGTAGAAGTAGGTACTCCAACGAAAAATTTGAATGTTTGAATTCAATGAATATAACGGTGCAAAAAGATAGTTATCTGCTTCATGATAAAAAATTCAATATTTAATCTCTAAAATGTCAGGTAAAGGATAAATTAATATCATTAAATAATATCATTTTCCTCACTTTCGATATTCGCATTTACCAGTCTTATTAAGAGCAAAGGGAAAAATGATCAAAATTATTTGGAGTTACGGCACTACTTATTACAATTTACCATGAAGCAAATTTCAGAAAACTGTAAAAACAAGTAAAAGTTAAAATTGCCATGCACTTACGTGCATTCATGAATCTTTTTGAAACTTTTCAGATTGGCATTTTACCATGAGGCAAATTTCAGAAAACTGTAAAAACAAGTAAAAGTTAAAATTGCCATGCACTTACGTGCATTCATGAATCTTTTTGAAACTTTTCAGATTGGCAGATCCAAAAGGGGGGAGGGGGAGGGGGGTTGGAACCCCACTTTTTTCGGACAATCATGTATTGTTTAAAGAATATCCTGGGGTTTTACTAAGAAATACTCCCAATAATTTTCGATATTCTTCTTTCAATAAAATGTGGAACCCCCTTCTAAAATTTCCTGGATCCGCGCCTGTTTGCAGTTGAAAAAGTGCAGATTGGAATTTAAATACGACACTTACATTTTGTAACATGCATCTTCATGCACCATGCATATGTCATCATTGTGTATTGATTCAATGAAAGTTGTTAAATCATCAAAATTTGTTTGCAGAATTTCTCGTTGGAGTACCTACAATGTAGTAGAAGCTGTTTTAAGCGTATTTTCGGTCAAAAATCAAATTTCTCATGAAATATTAACTTTGATGAATTGTGCACATTGTATATTTCAGAAATAAATATCATATAATATAAACCACAGGTGAAGAAGGAGTTGAATTAATGAGAAATCCCTCTATTAATCTATATAGATTATGGCATGTTTAAGTATATTTAGCCAAGATATGTGTGAAATTTACAGCTATTTCATTGTACAATCACAATTTATGTGATTGTACACATAGATTGTACATACTTATGTTTTGGTGTGTATTAAAACAAAAATAATTTTATGCTAAAACCCTTTCCTCTTTTTGAAATATTTTTATATAGAATTTACTACAGGCGAGTATATTATTTATAGAGAAACTATAAGGATTTAATGCTATTATAACCCAAGCGACAAACACTTTTGAAAAATCCTTTCTGCTTTTGAATTTACTCATGAACAGACATTAAGATATGATCAAAATTTCTGAAAATAAAATTATACATGTGCCCCTCCCCCTAACTGTAGAAAATTTTGATTTTTATATGAAACTTTACTTATGCCCCCGTCACACTAAGCCACGATCGCACTGCGACTGAGAAAATTATTAGGATCGTGGTGCAATCGAGGCCGTCGCAGTAAGGTCGTAGTAGGATCGTAGAAAGGTCTTCATGGTCGTAATGGTCGTGGAACAACTTTAAACATGCTAGAAAAAAAATCGTAGTGCAGTCGTGGTCAAATTTGGTCTTAGAAAGGTCACAGTAGAGTCGTGATAAGGTCGTGGAAAGGTCGTGCTAAGGTCTTCATGTGTCAAAGACAAAGTCTATGTGTATAGGCTCAAAGCAGAAACTTTATACCGTACCTGGTGACACTTTTGAAATATCTATCAATGGCCATCAGATTAGTGAATGTCATTGTGAAAAGGTGCTTGGTGTTTTCATTGATTCAACTTTTTCATGGACTGAACATATAAATTATATTACTACACGGGTCAATTCAACTTTGACATTACTCAGAAGAATAAAGAAATACTTGAACCACAAGACGAGAGTTCTATTTTATAATGCATATATTCTTCCCCATTTTGATTATTGTTGCTCAGTTTGGGGGAACTGTAGTAAATATCTGATTGAAAGCCTACTAAAATTACAAAAAAGAGCAGCAAGAATTATATTAGATTGACACGATTTTACAAAACCATCTAGCGAACTATTTGAAGAATGTGGCATCGTTCCAATAACAAAAAGAATACTTTACCACAAGGCATTATTGGTGTATAAATCTAAAAATAATTTAGCCCCAGAATACATATCAAATCTACTTGTGTCTGCAAAAAACAATGAATCATATAATACCAGATTTTCATCATCAGACAATTTTGTTGTCCAAAAACGAAATACGGAAATATATAAAACAAGCTTCTCCTTTAGTGGACCAAAAGTATGGAACTCTCAACAGAATGCTATCAAAAACTGTCTATGAATTCAAAAATGTTAATAAACTGTTAAATTTCTAAAAGATTGTATTATTTTTGCTATTAAGCTAATGATTGTGTATATTACTTGTATATTGATATTTTATTGTTTTCTTTGTATTTGCTGATATCTATAATTATATATATATATATATATATATATCTGTTTGTTATAAAGAGAGCCTTATTGAAAATTGGTTCAATTCAAATAAGTTACTCTCTATAAATAAAGATATTTATTTATTTATTTATTAATTCATGATCGCAGTAGCATCGTAGTGGAATCGTGGAGACTGAACTGCGATCACAGTACGATGCTACTACGATCTCATTACGACCATTCCGATTCTACTACGATCTCATTACGACCGCTCCGATTCCACTACGACTGTTCTGCATTCCTGCCACGATCATATCACGATTGAACTACGATATATAAGACCTAAATACGAGTTCATGCCAACTTTATCACGACTTTACCGCGATCATGCCGAGTTCATGCCGACTTTATCACGATTTTATCGCGATCATGCAATAATCGTACCATAATGAGGATAAAATATCGACTTACTTTAAACGTATTTTATTGTTCAATAACAAAATTAAACAATTTGATTGGACACAAGTTTTGCCACTTAGAATTGGCCTCTCCGATACATACACAAATTACACATATTTGAACACTATATACATCAATTTATATAAACAAAATTTCTAATAAATGAAGACAAAGAGAAAGAAAAAAAATGGAATTCAAAAAAAGTAGGAAAATAATAGAAATAATATTCTGATATAGCCATGTCAGTGAAGCGTATAATTTGTATTTGAACAAGTCAAGTACACCCTTCTGATTTATTGAACACGTGGAATATAAAGTGACGATCTGTGTACTGTCGATTAAAAGTGCAACTATACTCATATTGGATTATATTATTATTATAATTATGGATTCTTCTGTATAAGTAAGTTGAATTTAATGAACCAAGTTTGTAACAATTTAAGAACTCTATTAATCATTACGCTTCGCTGATACAAAATGTACGATATAATCAAAAGATGTGTGATCGTTCGGGGTCGTTGTATTGTTGTTGTTTACGGGAGACGAAAGTACATTTTAATCACAAAAAACATTTGATATATTTAAATAAGAATGTAGTTGTTTAAGGAAATAATTATTTTGGAAATCGTTTGGTGTCTTTAAGGAACTTATGAACTTTTGAAAAAATTGCCATGTTTATTTCATCATGAAGTTGTTTATTTCCATGCAGTAAAATGTTTTTATTTATTTCCAGTCCGCCGAGATCCAATGTATTAAGTTCCGTAAATAAAACTTTTCTTTCGTCAGAATATTTTACACAATTTAATAAATAATGTTCAACATTTTCATTAATATATCCACATGAGCAAGAAGCATTATGTACTAAATTTGAATGAAACAGATCTCCATTTAATGAACTACAATTGTTACGTAATCTTGTATGTAACACATTCAACTGCCTATCGCCGCTGTAGAAATATTTACGTTTTTTAAGTGATAGAAAATACTTTTGGTGAAGTTTAAACTTGAAAGCCGAAAAAGTTGGCAGTTGACGCAAGTTCAGATCCAATGAATTCCATTCTTTTATTACAGCAGGAAAGTATGATCGCTGATACAATGACAATCTATGAATTGGTTGTGAAATATTTTGGCTATTCCTTAAATTGTAGGGATTTGTTTCAGCAACTGTAGGTGGAACTTGCTCTTTTAAGTAATCAGGTGTTTGATTATTCAAAATTTTATAAAATAACAGTAATTTTTAACTTCCCGTCTTATTTCAAGTTTTTCCCAACCAATTTCATTATAGATAGAGTTTATACTAGCAAAAGATGGAAGTCCAGTAACAATTCGTGCTGCCTCTAGCTGTACCTTTTCTAGTCGATTTGAATTTACTTGTCCACAATTGTCCCATACTNAAGCAGTTTCTATTATCCTATCAATATGTTTATTCCACTTACAGTCGCTGCTAAACACAACCCCAAGGTGTTTGTGAGTTTTAATAGGATGTAATGTAGTTTGGTCAAAATCAAAAGATAAGTTACACTCACCCCCCCCCCCCTTGTATCAAAAACCATTATATCCGTTTTACGAGAATTGAATTTCAGTTGCCATTTGTTTGACCAGTTTTTGAAAACAGACAAGTCACCATCTATCTTATCTTTTAAAGCTGTTTCATTGGTAGCTTCATGACCTATTGATGTATCGTCAGCAAAAAGTCTTCCCAAGCCCACGATATCATCAGTGATGTCATTTATAAATATTAAAAATAACAAAGGGCCCAATACTGAGCCCTGGGGCACACCGGATTTCAAATTACCCACTTTAGAGAGCGCATCTTTAATCATAACTTTTTGAGTTCGATCAGATAAATAACTTTTTAACCAATCTAACAATTTATCTTTAATACCATATTTTTCTAATTTGAACAAAAGACCTTTAATCCAAACTGTATCAAATGCCTTACTTATGTCCATAAAAGTAATGCTGGTTACTAATTTAGCTTCCAAGGCAAGTAAAATTTTATTATATAGTTCAATCAACTGATGTGTAGTAGAAAAACCTGGTATAAAACCAGACTGAAATTTATGTAATAAATTATTATCTATCAAATGATTAAAAATGTGCTTGTAAATTATTTTTTCAAATATTTTACTCACACAAGAAAGAAGAGAAACGGGTCTGTAATTAGAGGGCAAGGATTTGTCACCAGCTTTAAAAATGGAATAACATGTGCCATTTTCCAGTCTGTTGGTAAAATATTTTCGCTCAATGATTTATTAAAAAGCAAACATAGAGGTTTAGAAATCTCATATTTAACATCCTATTACTTATAAAATCAGGTCCTACGGCCTTATTAACATTTAAAGTTGATATAATATCTATTACGTCTTGTTCTGTTATCGATACATCTGACAGAAACCTTCCACATCTCTCATTGAAAACCGGTAAATCCTGATCATGATTGAGCTTATTCGTTATTGAACAAAAATAATTATTCAAAATATCTGCCTTTTTATCAGCTTCGTACCAAAGATTAAAATTATTCAGAGGGTCACTAAGAGGGGGTAAATCATTTGAAGAATGATCGTTTTTCAATAACAAATGAATTGTTTTCCAATACATTTTACTATTAACTGATTTAAGTTCGTCAAGATTGTCGTTAACATTTTCTAAATATTTCTTTTTTGATTGTTTCTTTAAATTATTAACCCTATTTCGTTGAGTTTTATAGTTAGTTTCTGCAGTTTCCGTTTTTGTACGTAAAAAATCTTCCGTAGTCTATCTCGCTTCCGTGATTCACGTCGTAAATTTGAATCATACCAAACTTTGTCATCACTTCTAATAGTAACCTCTTTAGTGGGAATACACATTTTAGCTATTTCCAAAACAGAAACATGCAATATTTACATCGCTTGTATTACTTATAAGATTGTCCCAATCTATACATGAAATTTTTTGGTTCATAAGTGGATAATCTCCCCTTTTGTAATCCCAAACAATACGTTTAAATGTTCTTTTATGAGTATATCCACAATCAATACTAATATAAGTACCATTATGATCACTAATTTCTCGATCAATAGGTATTGTGTCACAATCAACTACTGGAATAGAATCGGTAACTAAAATTGGGTCTAAAAGTGAAACATTACCGGTATATCTGTCAAAATGTGTAGGTTTAGTTATCATATTTACTAACCCATGAATAACAATAATATCTTTAATTTTTGAGGAAGTAATGCCAAGAATGCTTATTTATATCCCCTAAGCAAATAATATTACTATTCTCATCTTGAGCCTTCAAAATATTGCCAATAGAACACATGTGATTGTCTCTCCGATCTGTAATTTATATTAACTAATATAGACTGTAATTTGGTTTTTATTTCGAACCACATGCTTTCAACATTTTCATGTTCTAAATCCTCCCTCCTTGTAATATTTACAGAAGTTTTATAGTATGCAGATATCCCCTCTCCATGAAAATCTCTGTCCCTTCCCGACTTTAATTCAAAACCCTAAATGTGTACATCATCGTCTGAAACTTGACCATCAAGATGGGTTTCAGTGAAAAATAACACATCAAATTCTTGAACCACATCAGCAATATAGTTAATTTTATTTCTAATACTTCTAATGTTGACGTAAAAAAATTGACAAAACAGAATCAGTAATATCCGGTGTATCCCCAGGACCGGGATTTGTTTCTATATCACCACATACATTGTGTAACATCAAAAGGGTACTTACAATCAAACAATATGTCATGAAGCTATATTTAGTTCTGAACTTGTTCAAAAGGCTGTCAAATAATTTTGATTTCTGTTTATTTAATAAGTTCAACGATATAATTCTAATTTCCTTACAACAAACCAAACATAATTTGTGATAAAACAGTCCAATAGCAATTCTGTGTGCAACTATATCGTTACCCATTATCAAAATCAAAGTATCATTAGTACAAAGCAATTAAATGTACCTTCACCCACCTCGACATTCGAACGATCACACTCACAATTAAATAATACCAATAAATGTAATATGTAAATATATTTACAACAAAATGTTATTACTCCTTTCATTTCTTTTTGTGTTTAAAAAACAAAAACTAAACGACACACAGAGAGAAAACAAAGGGATTTAAATATGTCATTAATTTACAGACATTACAGTGGTCGATATTTAATTACATGTGAAAAAAAAATCATAAGGATAATTGAAAAAAAATACATATATAAAGAAATTATGAGTGATTCAATTTGCTCACAAAAGACAAGTTTAAAGCTTAGTTCGAAAGCAATGCATTATAAGTGTCATTGTATCACAATCAATTTGTCATGTAGTTTGGAAATTAACCAAAATAACAACATTAAACATCATAATATACCAAACCATTACACACATAACATATAACATACAACATAATGCACTATATCCAGAGACATAAGTCTCTGCAATAGATATGACCATAATCGTTTTGTACAAACACAACAGCTATCATTTATATGCAGGGAATACCGGTAAATGTAGGCAGTAAATGGAACAAAAATGTTTAGAGATTGGATGAACAATGTACAAATAACCAGGCAACAGCACATATGGCACTTGATTCAAGTTAACCGGATATTTGTACACTATTCATCTCAATATATATTATATAAAAAGTAAATAGAAATGATGTGTACATGTTTGTAAACAAAAGCACGTGCGTCACATGTTTAGTTTACAGTTCATGTAACATGTATAACTCCGTGTTCGTATTCATTTGATGGCAAACGTACAGTTTTTTAAGAGTATCACATTTTTCAAGAAAAAAAAATAAATCGTAAATTTTAAAAAGAAATATACCCAATAGTTGACCTGCTCTTGTTGACAAACAAATAAAACACGTGATTACTCGTCGACGCCGTTTACAGGTAAAAAAATATATGTAATTAAACAGGTTTCGAGTTTGATGTACATACTTACCACAAAAGGATTTACATGTAATAATGGCAAAAATGGAAACATATATGTTCTGCACAACCTGAACCTATTACATTAAATTATCACCAGATTTTTTCCCCAATTATCTTTCGGAACAGGCAAGGAATGTGTAACATTGGAAAGCGAATAAAGTGCTGTTTCGACCTTTTTCCTATTTCCATTTACGTCGGTGCTTTCAAGGAAACATTAAACCATAAAAGGAAACAACAATTCAGATGATATTGAGGGTGTTTAAAAAATTAATATGAGGGAAGAATATTGATAGAACTGATTAATAACAATGACATTACTTCAAATGATGGAAATACATTGTCACTTGTAAATAAGTAAATAAATACACATAATAAAGTAAATTCCAACATTTATTCTTAAAATAAAAAGAGAAAATAGAAACACATTTTTTGTAGCTGTAGAAAAGAAACTTCTGCATTTAATGATATGTATGGATAAACCTAATTTTTCAAAGTTCAGTGAATTGATAGGCTTACAAAACTGTTACTACAAGGATTCAAAACTATTATACAGTTCCGGAAGCCTCATAGCAATCAAGACAAAACTCGGGGGTATTGTAATTGTTCAGACCTTTGGGTATTCACTCAATATTTTAGTAATAATGATAATAATAATGATGATAGCATTGAGATATATTTGTTATGCATAAACATACAAAAAAAATGCAATGCACTATGCACTAAAAACTTTTCTATGCATTGTTAAATAATAATAAAAAGAGAAAAAAAATCAACCAAACAGAACATATATAGAAAACACAAGTCTCTAGGTTATTTCTATTGATAGTTTATTACTGATAATCATGCATCAAATTGGTTAAGACAAAGCTAATTCATCAACCTCATCCAGTGTATATACAACTTTGGTTCGACCATCATAATGCTTTCGAACAACTACAGAGCCATCATGAGTCCAGTAGGAGTCTATTCTCTTGTTTTTCCTGTGTATGTTAAGGCGTTGTAGTAGTTCATATCTGTGTTTAGTTAAATTTTCACAAATAAATAGTTTGTCTTCATTTCCCTTTAGTTTCCTTTTGTTTGAGAAAACCAGTTGTCGTTGCCTGTATGTCAAGAATCTGACTATAATAGATATTTTGCCATTTTTGGGTAAACCAATAGGATGAGATCTGCCTATATCATGAATGTCAAGATTCAAACGCAATTGTTTATTACATATTTTTAGGACCACAGCATCAGTATCCAATGGCTGTAAAACATTTCCATGGTGATCTGTAGGTACCTTTACATTATTAAATCTGAGGCTTGTCCTCCTGCTATACTGCTGCTGCTCTTCAACCCTGACCTTTCGACTTGCAAATCACCGCAGCATATTTAAAGCTGTCGCAATTGCTATGATCAATCGACTGTAAAAATTAGGATACGAAACCAAGAACTTTTTGAAGGGGTTCGTGATAAGCAAAGTATCACCCTCACCGACCAAGCAACCACCTTCCATAGTTCAAGGAAACCGTACTTCTGGACTGCATAACGGTTTAATGCATTTTTTATGCAATTTAGCTTGTGTTCATGGCATCAGATCTATAGGGCATATAAGGCATAGGGCATTTTAAATAAAGTTTAATTTATTACTTTGAGGTATTATTAGAACAAGACCAATTACACGTCTGGACCTGCGTCACCGTCACTCATGTTCACTTGAGAAATTGTTCTTTTCCACATAACAGAATATCATGTATAGGTTTGCCAATTCAAACAAGTATTCATTTAACTTATTACCAAAACATTCTTCAAATGCAAGTTATAATTTAGATTATATTAAGTTTAACCCTATTTCTGTAGTAGACAAAAAAAGAACAGAAAGTGTAGATCATATTGCGAGGCAACACATAAGTCCCCTGCCGGTGGAATTTTTCCTTGTTATTCAAGCAAAAATAGTAAAGGAAAAGTTTTCGAAGTCCAAGACCAATAACTCCACCAAAAAACAATGGACTGGAACAACACTCATACTTGATCTGTAACTCATAGCGGCAGACTCACATAGCAAATATTAGCTTAATATGTGGAACTGTTTCGAAAAAAGTCCCGAAAACCTAGATTTTAACAAAAGTTTCTAAGTCCAAGGTCCATGAATCTGTCAAAAATCAATGGACCGGAACCAAACTCAAACTTGATCTGTAACTCATAGTGGTAGACTCACATAGCAAATATAACTAGAATGTCAATTGTTCCAAGAACAATTGATAGGTATTTTCCAAAGTTGTGTCATAATGTTCTCATTATTGATTGTCCTAACAAACTGGCATATTTTTTTAAACTATCATTTTAATCATTAAACAAACATTCTAAGCTTCATATGTATCTATTTTTGATAATTTAAACGTCAAGTACAGTCGTTGGCTTTGATTTTGACATTGACCTCATTCAAAGATCAACTCCTACATAATACTTTTTTGAATGGAAAGTCTTCAAAGAAAGCTATTAGCATGACACCTACATCATACATGAAAAATTAGTTTTTGGTCCATCACCTCATAACAGTTGGTCTTATTATTTGGGACCCAAAGTAAGAAATGAAAAGAGATACACGTTTTCTTTGTCACATTTAATTAGCTATATGCAACGGCTGCATTGTATCGCTTACAATTTGGGAGAAAATTCTGTTTCTTAAAACTGATCGGATTCGCAGGTCAGTCTGATCGAAACTTGACCAGGCTGGTGAATGGTACCAAGTATCAAAAGAAAAAAAAATATTCAATTTTTTTTCATATTTTTGATTTTTATACGACCGCAAAAATTTTGCGGTCGTATAATGGTATGGCGTTAGTGTTGGCGTCTTTGGTTCTAGTGGACGGATCATTATCAAATTAAAGAATGATGTTTCTTGGCAGATGTGTAAACTGAGATTTCAATTATAAGTTTTTGGCCCCGCCAAATTACAATAAAGGGCAAAAAAGGGGTAAAATTGGGTGTTTTCACATAACTGACTTTAGAATCTTTATTATTAATCAGATTTTGATGGGTGTTCTTTCAGTGTGCTCTTGAGAAAAATTTCCAAAGAGTAAGATTCAACGGATTTCACGTAGTATGTAAGGTTCCCGACTCAAATTTGAGCCCAAAGACGCAAATCTTAAAAAAAATTGTATTTTTTTTTTCAAATTTTGATGCTGTTTCCAATGGATTCTTTATGGAAAATTAGGACAGCGCTCAACTATTAGATTTTTGGTTGCTTGTTTCTTTTCCCAGCTATGAGGGGCCGAATGGGGCCAAAATTGAAAATTTGCAGATTACCTAAAATTTTTCATTTGCTTTTGCTTTTGGTTGTATAACAAAAGATTTGGCATAGCTCTAACCCTTTCCGCACTATAAGAGGTCAAGGGGGCCAAAATTGCAATTTTGTATGTAAAATCTTTTTTTTATCGGACTATAATGGGGTTAGTATATTCGGATTCCTCTTATAGTAAGGTTTAAGATGACCACTTTGACATACCTTTTATAATTTCCGATCGATACAAGGAATCATAAGAGCTAATTTAATTTTTATTTTCCATAGTTTGTGTCCAGCAAATTACTGGGTCAAGCCCTTTATTGTGTCCATCTAATTATTGTGTCAAACTCTTTAGTATGTCCACACTTACTTTAAATTACACTTGTTCAAATTTCAGTGGTCGACATGCTGCTTTCGTATCATGCTGCGCTCGGCGTTG
>MJUU01060467.1:163526-181151 GCA_002080025.1 Modiolus philippinarum
GTCCAAGACGGTTAAAAACACATCTATCAACAAGGGCATAAGTGTTTAAATTTCAGTAGTTTTCCGTCTGTAATCAATGTGTAATTGTATGTCAAACAAAACACATACTACAATGCTTTAATTACTTTTGTCGTCTGCTAAATATCATTTTTGACAACCAGCTGATCAAGTTTCAGTTTACACAATTAGCATGAAACCGCAAGCAACTGACAAGCAGATCAGTTATCATTTAAAATAGTAGCTGGACAGTTAATTTTAAGGAACTGATGTCATCCCTTTTAAAGTGACCAATAACCTTTGATCCCTACATTTTTAAATGTAAAACATATCAACTAAATACAATGGTATGGGTCCCAAATACCTATTCCTTACACATTCGAAAATTTCTCCAAATAATTGCTCTAAGAAAAGTACCAAAACTTTGCAAGCCCTTATCACGAAAACGGTCCATCCACTAACATTCGCCCAAATGAACGAAATATCTGTTATAGCCTAACAAACATTTTTCCCATTACAATTCACTACCTATTTATTACCATTTCCGAATAATATCACAAAACATGTTTAGGGAGTTTTCTAAAATAACCCCCTCCCCTGATAACGAAACGATCCAAGACGGATACAATCACAACTTACACAGAAACTGCAAAACCCCACCAAATTTCATCGACCTACACTTACCCACTTAGACACCTCTGTGAAAAAAAAGAAAAAAACCCACCACGATTTGGGTATCCCAATCCGCCCGCCCGCAGGCGAAAAATCATGGTCACTGACCATGGTCAACCATTGTTAACCATGTTCAACCATGGTCTGGGGACCATGGTCGACCATGGTGGACAATGGTTGACCACCTTCCGTTAATTGGCACCATGGTCAGCAACCATGGTCAACCATGTCCATCAGTGACCATGGTCAAACATTGCCACTGACCATGGTTGAACATGGTCTATGACCATGGTCACTGATGGACATGGTCGACCATGGTTACTAATACATGTGCTTTATCTGCAACTTACAGAGGAGATTCTGTAATATGCAGCGTACTAACAGTTTAACAGCCACTACAAAAATACCAATGCAAATTATTTTACCCCAGGAGTTATCTTCTCATTTGTGTTTGTTCAATCGAAGACATCTAGTGATTTAAAGTAACTGGAATTATTTATCAGAAAAGTATATTTCATAGTTCATTTTTGCATGGATTTGATAAAATGAAAAAAGATATTACAAATATTTTATCCATGAATCTGATACATTATTTGATATGCCATTATATAATAAAGTGAAGATTATTCACCAATTATGTGAATTTTTATATGAAATCCAAAAAACACAGTATTTTGGAAAGGGAGCTAATAAATGTTGCAATATCTTTTGCTCCAAAAAAGTGTGACTTTTAAATTCTTTTAAAAATGTGAGTCCCTGTTGTTTCCTTAAATCAATGAAAAGGCTATAAAAAAATTATATCACACTATAGGCACTACATGACCATTGCCAGTTCCTGGTTGACCATTCTTAAACTTGATCAAATAAGTGAGGCTATAACCCCCCAACCCAATTTAGGACTTTGGCCTCATTTTGGGTGTATTTTGGACTTGACCACTGGAGTCCATGGACTCCACAGACTCAACAGTAATTGCATTTTTGACTTGTACTTTAAATTTCAAAAAAAAAAAAAATAAAATAAAAATGGACATGCATTGGACTTCATCTTAAATTTTGGGTGTACTCTGGACTCGAGTGAGTAGAGGGGTTATACCCTCATAAGTATTTGACTATGGTCAACCATGGTCAGTTCTTAGATGACCATGGTCAACCATGATCAATTCTTTTTGACCATGGTCAACCATGATTAATTCTTTTTGACCATGGTCAACCATGGTAAGATCTTGGTTGACCATGGTTGACCATGGTCAAACTCATGGTTGACCATGGGCAAGATCATGGTCAATCATTGCTGACCATGATAGTTCATGGTCGACCATCATTGACCATAAAATACCATGGTGACCATGGTCAACCATGGTCATCATTTCGTCTGGGCTGAAGTTTAGAAAAAATCCAGAAAATCTATCTTTTACCAAAATTTTCTACGTCCAAAGCCCATAAGTCTGTCACTAATCAATGGACCGGAACCAAACACGAACTTGATCTATAGCTCATGGTGGTAAACTTACATACCAAATATAAACTTAATATCTCTTACAGTATGGGAAAAACGTCCGGAAAACTGAGTGTGACGGACTGACGGACTGACAGACTGACGGAGTGCAAACCTAAAGTTCCATTCGGCGAAGCCGGTAGGGACTTAAAAAACCTAAATGTACAAAGTTGAACAAAACATAAAATGAAAAAGTCTATATCACTTCAGCAAAGGTGAAAACCATACCTGAGTTTCAAATAAACACATACTTTGAATGTGTGAAAACAATGCAATAATTCAAGAATAGCTGCCCATGATCAGTGTTTTAAAAACTCTGCAACATCTGGACAAAAACTGAGTACCATGATGAATATGATGAAATAAAGTACCAAGTTCAATAATGGGTAAATTTGACTTTTTTAATCAAAACTCACCTAAAAGGGAGGTTCACATCATCGATGTGTTCAAACAACAGTGAAAACTTTCAGAGATATTTAGTCAGAGATGTGAATGTTTCAGATTACACAAACTAGGCAATATGCTGAAAAAATGACTAAGTTCAATAATGCATAAATTCTACATTTTTTATTCAAATTTGCCCAGATGTTTAGGTGTACATCTTTGATGTGTTCAGAACAGCTGTGCAAAGTTTCAAAAGCATCAGGTAAAAGGATTCAGAGATTCAGATTACATAAACTCAGTAAAGTAGTGTTAAAATTTGATGAAAAAAAGACCAAGTTCAACATATGATTAATTCAACAATATTTATTCAAATCTTGATAAAAAGGGAAGTGCTAATCTTCAATGCGCCCAAAACATCTGTGCAAAGTTTCAAAAGCATCGGGTATAAGGTGCATGAGTTTCAAATTACACAAACTCAGTACCGTAATGTTAAAATTTGATGAAAAAATAACAAAGTTCAACAATGTATAAATTCGACAATTTTTTTTTCAAATCTCACCAAAAGGGAAAGTGCACATCTTCAATGTGTCCAGAACAACAGTACAAAGTTTCAAAAGCATCAGGTATAAGGTTTATGATGTTCAGATTTCACAAACTCAGTACCGTAATGTTAAAATTTGATGAAAAATGACTTACTTCAACAATTGATAAATTCAACAATTTTTATTTAAATCTCACCAAAAGGGGATGTGCACATGTTCAATATGTCCAAAACAAGTGTGCAAAGTTTCAGAAGTATCGGGTAAAAGGTGTCTGAGTTTCAGATAACACAAACTTGGTACCCCCAAAGTGTGACGGACGGACGGACGGACGGACGGAGTCAAGCGTTTCCTAGACCTGCGGTCACCGTTGTTGACGCAGGTAAAAAGGAGAAGAATACATTTTTATCAATAATTAGTATGAGTTTTCTTTTATCTCGTGAGGCAAATATTTTCACTGCCCGATTGCGAAAATAATGGCAAAAAGTATTTTAGGCCACTTATACTTTTTCAGTTAGTGCATCAATGTAAATAAAGAAATGCACATCTACAAAAATCGTAAAGATCGTACATTTTTTTACTAATCAGTAGTCAATTTCCCGATTTTAAAATTTGTTCTATCAAATGATTAATTACCGATAAAAAGAATGGTAGAAGTTTTGTTTCTGAAACTTCAACTATTGTCTTCAATAATACGCTCGCCCATAAGTGGGCTCGTCCAATATTGTCGTCAATAGGTATCAGAAACAAAACTTCCATTATATACATCGTGATCATTATGTGGGCTGTTACTGTGAAATGCCTTTGAAATGCCTCTCCCTACCACGCCCTATCATAGGTTTCATGATTTGAGTTGAATGTTGTTGCAATCAGTGAAATTTCAGGAAAATTTTTAACTTGTATATTGCATAGTATTTATATACTATATGTATATGGTTAATTGTGGTCAAGATTGTGATGACATCGTCGTAGAATCGTATTAAGATCTAGTAGCGTCGTGATAGAATCGTCGTTTCGTCGTGGTGGTAGCGTAGTAAAGTCGTGATGCAGTCGGGATAGTCGTGGAAATGTCACAGTAAGGACTTAATGGTCGTAGTGAAGTCGTCACTAAGTCGTAATGAGTTCGTAGTTGGTTCGTGCTATGATCGTAGTTTGGTCGTGTGACACAGGCATAATGCTAGGTTTACACCGTCGATGAGACTAACTCGATCAATTCGACAATGCTGTTTTATGCCGATCAATGTCATAAAATTCATTGATCGAACTAGCCCACGGTGTCCACTTGACCTTTACCCGATTTAACACGACTAACACTCGACCATTCTCGATCTCTTTACGATTCACGTACAACCATCTCATCCGACCAACCAGACTTTGTCAGACTGAGCCAGATCATATCCCGATTTGTGTTTGGTTAACTAGACCTGGTCGGGAGAAGATCGTGAAATGATCGAGTGTGCTCGAGTTTTCTCCTGTTAGTACGTTTTTACATGTATATATGGGGATAAAACTTGAAAATTCAGGAAACAGTTCAACATGGTGGTAGAACAGCAAAATTCGTGGCCCATGTGGCTGATGCTTCAAGAAAAAGATGATAACTGTGATAGAAATACAAGAGAAGGCGGATCTGACACAGAAGGCGCGTATTTTGGGGTAGACACTAGCAACTGCTTCAAAGTCATCATTATAGAGGAATGAATGTTCACTTTAACATACTAGTAGATCATCCTCCTCATCATGCGTCAGAATGCGACTGTGCGATTTTCCTGTCATTACATTTAGGACTAATCTGATATATAAAAAAGAAGACATATCATCACATGTCGGGGTAACTAGATTTACATTAGTTTCCGTGTAAAGCTTTAAACCGGCTTTCTGTATAAAAAATCCGTTTTTAGAAAGTGAAAATGGCGGGCGGCTGCCCGTTGGTACATCATTTGTCCGGTGCAAATCTAAAAGATTTTTTTTGTCTTCTAGTGCATGTTACAAATGTTCAAAATCGCATTTAGCTTGAAACAAATCTTGTTTTAAGAGTACCAACCTGCTCGGAAGAAACAATATTTTATTCTTGAATTCGTGTATTTAGTGAATCTGTTTCTGGAATGTGAATATTGGGTACATCTTGGATTCAATTTCAAATTCTGCCAGCATAGCTAGTCGATTGAATTTAAGCCCTCTGCACGTCAACCTATAAATCTACTAGTAGCATGCACAATCTGACATTCTTTTCTACAATCCTGATATAGCAAGGTTGAGGCTTTGCCATTATTTTGTGTCCGTTGTCCATGAACTTTGCATTCAAATATATTCTATCCAGAAACCGCAGTCTTGATAGACCTCGATTAGTTCAATGTGAAAGAAACCGTCATGTCCGCTTCTAATCAAATATAAACGTTTACCCCTGGAACCTGTAAGCCACTTAAACCAAACTTGTTACGATTGCCAAATGATGGTCCTTTTCAAAATAGTGTCTGCCATATCGTTAGCTAAAACAAGATGACCGACAAGGGGAAAAAGTTAAACATTTTACCAGAAGGATTTTCACTGCAGCCAAAATTGGTCAAAATAGTCCTTGGATGTTCCAGTTTCAAAATAGTATCTATCTTTCTGCATGCAATCTAACGGGGAACATAATTTAATGTTTGACCTTACTAGGGCATTCCAAGACCTTCTACTCTGAAACTATTTTGCAAATTGGACAAAATTGAAAACAATAGCCCTTGGCTTGTCCCCACTCGAGATAGTATCTGGCAGATTTTCATCATATCAAAAATGATCATCAACCAAACTTGATCACAAAAGTCAATAGATGACATGCTGTTGTGTTAAATCGAGTAAAGGTCTCGAGTGGTCGAGTAAAAGTCGGATATAGGTCGGGAAAAAATCGGATTATTGTCGGGAAGATCTTGTATAGGAAAAAAGAATGAATCGTGTTATTCATATGTTATTTGAGTAATGATCGAGTACTAATCGAGTTGGTCTGGAAGCGACTCGGCATAAATCGAGAAGCGATTGAGTTAAAGTCGGGTAGAAATCGGCATGATCGGCTATTTTGAAACTCGATCAAAACCGATCCCTTTTCGACCTCTTCACGACTACCTCGATCAGACCCCGATTGATTCCCGACCTGTTCCCGACTTATAATGCACACGACCTCTTCACGATATTTTTCGACATGTCAAAATTATTCGGGAACACAGCTCGAGTTCAGCAGAGTTAGTAAGATCGCCCCGATTAGGTTAGTATACCGAACACGAGCATTCAAGATCAGTGTCCCGATCGATGAATATTCGTTAATATTCATAGATCGAGTTCGGTCGAGTTGCGTTGATCGGCAGTGTAAACCTACCATTAAGGATGTATTCTGCTGAGGGTCAAAATTTTCCTAAATCAAGATTTTCCCGAAGCTTATATTTTTAGAATGCAAAGACCATGAAAAAATCATTTGTGTTGTGAAAATCATATGTCCGTGTGCATATTTTTTGTACTATCTACACATGCTACATTTGCATGACTTGAGAACCCCTATTTTTGGTGATTTTGGGCAAATTTCATCAATTTTGACATATTTTTGAGTAAAAGATTTCTACCAGCAAGTTTTCTGTCAAACTTTCCTGAGTGCTAGATACCATTAATTTGAAGAAATTTCACCAATAAATCACAAAGGACCATAATGATTTTAGAAAGTTTTGTAAGAGAATGTTGCTTTTTGTCAAATTCTGGACATCGTAAAATCTGTAAAAATCGAGATTTTCAAATTTTCCATCAAATAAGCAGTCAAAACTTACGATTTTTTGTTTGAAATATTTGGACAATAATATCTTTGAGAATTTAGAAAAAAAATCATTTAATTTAGATGCTGCATAATTTTCTTGAAATAAAGTTGTTTTACCCATGCCCGAAATAGGCGAAATTCTGAGTGAGAAATGTTCCAATTTCTCGTAAAGTATTGGTCATGGATACACAATTTTTCGACACCATTTAGGAAAGTCATTATATATTATAAATCAATAAAAAATTCACTCGTGAATTATTCATAGACGAGATTTAAGCGAAATGATACCGTCGGAGAATACATCCTTTAAACTATGAAGATAGTAGGAGCAGACACCCTTTTCAGAAGCAAAATCTCTCTATGTTAAGAAACAGATTATAGTTGTGAAATCTCGATATTTCTCAACAGTTTTAAATGCTAAATCGCAATTTAATGAAATTATCCATACTCTAGAACCATTCAGAACAGGAATTCTTACAACCCCTGATTTATTATAGTTAACAATAAACCTAGGAAAAAGAAGGGAAACGGGGAATTTGTCAAAGAGACAACTACCCAAAAGGCAGTAATAACAACTCAAACTAATATATATATATATATATGTATTATAACGTTATTCCCTTATGATGGTTCCCTTTGCAGCAAAATTCTTTAAATAGTTTTAAGTTAATTACATATGTTCGGCTGCCCAGAAAATGAAAACAGTATATACTGCACAAAATACAAACGCATATTTTATTTCATACTGTATTTAGATAAACAAAAAATTATCAAACTATTAACAAATAATGATGTTATAAGGAACGATAACCAAAGATTTATTCCTTCAAAAAAATGTCAACTCTCATCAAACGTAACGTCAGTTTTTCTTGACTTTACGAAATGCTGCGGGAACTGTAATAGTGTATGACCGCCATAGGCGTCAAATGAGGATGACAACACAGGGTGAGTGACTTTGTAAGAAAACATCTTTTGCATTGTTCGAAGTTGAACATCAATTATTCGTGATTATTGTTGCAACTTTTTGTTGTCCTGTTGAGTTAAAATGCAAATGGGTATAACGACAGCTTATTTGCGCTCATCTTTAGTGAACTGTAGCGTATTTTTGGAAATTGATCTTAAGGAATTATGAAATGGGTTTGTGAACTGCTGTATTGTCACAATTAGTGTATTTTTTCATGTCAAACATGGAGACATTCCGAACGCAACGTGTGTGTCTCAAATAATTGCTTTCGTTTCCCTATTCCACCTTTCACTCGGATAAATCGTAGTTAGAACGTATATGAATGTCCAGATATTGTTTGGAATTTGGACCCTAGTTCAACAACAGTGTAAGTGTTATATTATATTTTTATTATATTTGGATGAAGACTAATCTGTTTAACGTTACTACACAACAGTTTATTGTGAATATCAGCTCTAGACGTTAATTACATAATTTGCTATAAATATCGATTTTTCCGGAATGTTCCTCTCACACAGAAACGTACAACTGTTGATTATAATTATATTTACAACTTTCAACAAAGTATTTAAAGTTTTTATGTATTATTTCCGTCTACAAGAGGAAGATAAACAACCGATATTCAGTTGCATAATTCGTATAAATATAGAATGTATGGCAAGCAATTAGTGACATTTAAATACATCCAGATATAATAATGGAACACATATTCCGTGTGTTACAGCAATTCAACTGTATTCTTCCGTGACTATACCGGAACTCCATGTATAATATTATACAAGACACACGTCATGTGTGCGTGTGTTCAAGTATGCTATTGAGGACTGCAGTAAGTATACACGCCTTCATCTGAGGACTCCGCTTACAACTGAAGACGCCCTCAGTTTCCATTTCACTCAATCTTTATAAATCGCCTTATNAATTATTGTATTTTTCAGGTTTTTACCAATTGTTCATCGGCTAATTAAAGTTTATCACGCCACACTGGGTTTTAGATTTAATTGGGCCACGAACTAGGTTATACTCGCTGAGTCCGGCTCAGTACAACTGCAGTAGGCAATTTGATTCAATTTTGTCATGTGGCTTAGGCAAGAGTATGCAAAAATTGCTTTTTGCCTCGGTGGTTAACAGAGCGTATCATATCAGCGAAAATTGTTCAAATGCCTTGTAAATCATTTTCCTTAGTGTCCTGTATATAACCTCTCAAGTACTTAACGATTGCGTAAAATTTACATATAAATATGAAAATTTAAAAACTATGCGTTTCTTTTTTGTTCAGTATATTAAAACCTTGATTAAATTGAGAAATAACTAGTGGCTAAGGGGCTGAGCCTGAATAGCTCACATACCAAAATGCTTCCAATAAAAGCCATGTCTATGCTAATGACCAAGATAATTTTATTCACTAAGTGTCTAATGTTAAGCTATTCCAATTAAATTGGGTTAAATTCGCTTCAATGATGTCATAAAGGATGACGAAAATGATCAATTTTCGATATAATTGCCGAATGTTAATCTATATTCCGCCCTGGAGGTATGATGTTTTTTGTCTGATCATATTGAAATGAGTTATTTTTGTAAAGGACCTTCTATACATCATTCCTATAAAGTTTGGTTGAATTTGCTTCAGTTGTTTCTAAGGCAATTTTTCCTGTAGGGTCCAATTTTCAACCTAAGTTCCGCGCTGGCGGCCATGTTTTTTTGTTGGATCAGATGGGCAATCTTTGTAACGGACCTTCCATTCATCATTCCTGTAAAGTTTAGTTGAATGTACAATAGTGGTTTAAGAGGAGTTGATGAAAATGACGTTTTCCCATAGGGTCCAATGTTAAATGTAAGTTCCTCGCTGGTGCCCATGTTTTTGTCAGGTCATAAAGAATGAGTAATCTATGTTTTTGACCTTCCATACATCATTCATGTATAGTTAAGTTGAATTTGCTTCAGTGGTTTAAGAGGAGTTGATGAAACTGACGTTTTTCCCATAACGTACAGTGTTGAATATAAGTTCCGCACTGGCGGCCATGTTTTTTGTCGGATCGGAACAAAATGAGCAATCTTTGTAAAGGACCTTCCATACACCATTCCTGTAAAGTTTGGTTGAATTTGCTTCTCAGTGGTTTCAGAGGAGTTGATAAAAATGACGTTTTCCCATAGGGTCCAATGTTAAATATGACTTATGCGCTGGCGGCCATGTTTTTTGTCGAATCGAAACGAAGTTATCAATCTTTGTTTAGGACTTTCCATACATCAGTCTTGTAAAGTTTGGTTGAATTTGCTTTAGTCGTGTCAGATGAGTTGATGAAAATGTGAAAAATTAACAGACGGACGCCAACTGATGGCAATAGCTCAAACCGACCCTCTGGGCGAGGTGAGTTCAGAAATTCAACTGACCATGCATCATTTAGTTTGATTTCATTTGCAACCAATCATAGACGACCTAACGCTTTATTCTTAATGAAATACTGTGTTCAAAAACTGGATGCATTCCTTTGGCATTTTGTATTTCTTTGATTTGATGGTCTTCCAAACGTTTAGATTTTATCTGCACCGAAGAGACATAAGTTGTGGAAATGCGCATATGCAGATTTTGAATTGACAGTAATTTCGGTATTTAGCCATCTGTTACCACTGGGTCGATGCCATTGCTGGTGGACTGTTAGTCCCTGGAGTATTCACCAGCCGAGTAGTCAGTACTTCGATGCTGACCTGAAAGCCGAGTCTATTTGGAACCTTACAATATTTAAATTTGTTGTAAATTTTGTTGAAAACTAAGGAGTATCTTCCTCATGCAAAGCTCTGTCCTTAGCTGATTTTTGGCCTTACATTTAGATCATATTGGTTATTTGTTCTCTATCAGTTTTTTAACAACTTTAAGTTTATGGTCTTCCAAACGTTTAGGTTTTATCTGCACTGAAGTGACATAAGTTGTCGAAATGCGCATATGCAGAATTTAAATTAACGGTAATTTCGGTATTCAGTCATTTGTTACCACTGGGGCGATGCCATTGCTGGTGGACTGTTAGTCCCTGGAGTATTCACCAGCCCAGTAGTCAGTACTTCGATGCTGACCAGAAAACCGATTCCATTCGGAACCTTTTAATATTTAAATTTGTTGTAAATTTTGTTGAAAACTAAGGAGTATCTTCCTCATGCAAAGCTCTGTCCTTAGCTGATTTTTGGCCTTACATTTAGATCATATTTGTTATTTCTCCTCTATCAATTTTTAAACATCTTTGAGTTTATGGTCTTCCAAACGTTTAGATTTCATCTGCACTGAAGAGACATAAGTTGTCGAAATGCGCATATTGCAGAATCTTAATTCACAGTAATTTCGGTATTTAGTCATTTGTTACCACTGGATCGATGCCACTGCTGTTGGACTGTTAGTGCCCGAGGGTATTCACCATCCCAGTTGTCAGTACTTCGGTGCTGACCCGAAAGCCGATTCCATTTGGAACCTTATAATATCTAAATTTGTTGTAAATTTTGTTGAAAACTAAGGAGTATCTTCCTCATGCAAAGCTCTGTCTTCGCTGATTTTGGCTTTACAGTTAGATCATATTGGTTATTTGTTCTCTATCAGTTTTTAAACACCTTTGAGTTTATGGTCTTCCAAACGTTTAGATTTTAACTGCACTGAAGAGACATAAGTTGTCGAAATGCGTATATACAGAATTTAAATTCACAGTAATTTTGGTATTTAGTCATTTGGAAATTTGGTTTATTGTAACCAGTAATCGTGGAGGCATGTCAGTATTTAAACTTAAGACAAACTGTGACCAGTTAACTCATTGTCGATAATTCACCACGAAATATAAAAATTACATCTAAATTTAAGGAAATTTCTCTAAGAGAAAATGAGTATCTACCACTTTTATAACACTGTTCTTAGCTAATTTGGCTTTCGATTTAGGTTCCATTAGTTATTTGGTCTCGGGCAAAGGATGGCAGTAATTGAGTAAGGAGTGTTGAATAATTACTTAAACAGAGCGCTTGCACGATTGGAAGTGGGTATTATAGACCCTAACCGATATAAAATATATATGTATATGAAAAGGTGAATCCCAATTCGTCATTGTATCACAAATAACCAGTTTCGTCGTACATTTTTCATAACCCATGCACTTGATATTACCTGTAAAGTGTATTTACAATTAACTCAGTACTTGAACTTATTTAATTTTAAATATGATTAAGAGTGAACATGTTTTAAACCATTCTCGAAAGCAATATAAACACAAAATACTTCGGCTGAATCAATTTACCTATAAAATCTATCACCGCAATACACTTATACTCAACTTAACTACATTTTTTTTACTTCGGAAAGGCTTTAACGTTGTCCTCAAATCACAAGGCATATTAATTTTAAAGTCAACATATTCACTAACTCCATCCAATGCCTCATGAAGTTAAGACACTTAGGATGACAAATTAGTACATTTGACTGACATTTCCACTTTTCACTCTACCCTGCCATCTGACTAACTTGCACGGGAAACGACAATTAAATGGAGGACTTGTCAATATTAATGATTCTTTTGTATTTACAGGGAGTCACTGGGTATTTGAGATTTTGTCCATGTTAGTGAATGAAACAACATTGTATAGTTCAAGTACTTGTGACTTACAGTCAAGGAACATCGAAATTATGAACAACAAGGAACTGGAGACAATGTCAAACAAACTGCTTCTTCACTCGCATTTACCTTTGGAACTGTTACCAATTTCTCATGTGGAAAATGGTGGAAAAATTATATATCTGAACCGAAATCCTAAAGATATATACGTATCCCTGTATCACTGGATGATCGGAAAGGCGGGACTTCCAAAAAACTGGAGCTGGGATTTATTCTTCAAAGAATTTGTTTTAAAAGGCAAGGTGTATTTTTTCAATTATTTCTTATTATAAGTTGGGTCTGTATTCCATTGACAGCGATACGATAGGTTGAATATATCGCTCATAAGAGGGAAGAAACAATGTCCTTCTAAAATATTTCACCCTTGACAGTATTTCTATTTGAAATGAACAAATAAAGGGATATGGAGTAAATGTACATTGGACAAATTCCCTATAAATACATGGCAAGATTAAGCAAACGTAACAACGCTTTTATTGTTGTTCTTCATCTTGATGTCACCATGAGGCCTTCAACAAAAGGCAAACACTCCTACCTCATAGTAAGTTCAAGACGGCCCTTAGCACCGGTTTCAGTGGAATTCACTTGCTAATTGATGAACAACGCTACATCCATGTATCCTGTTTTTCATGGATGCGGGGTAGTCAACAAGCATAGTTTGTTCACTAATGTTCAATGTTTGAAAGCCATTTTTAAACATTTTAATTTGAATATGATACAATGTCCGATCTATGAATGTTCTTCAAATTTAAATGTGTTTCGCTTTCACCGTCTTAATCCGAGAATCGACAAACCAAAAGAAATCGAATATTATTTTTCAAAATTAAGTTAATTAAGAAAAGGTCTTGAAATAATTTATATTGTAGGCATTTTGGGGGACCAGATATTCAAAAACTTGTAGCAGATTATTTCGAAAACAAGAACAAACTTGTCGTAAGAAGTATTTGCAGTAATTACTTTTCTTTTACCCATGTTGCCAATGTAGAGAAGAATTCATTAGACAACTGCCCATTCTTCTGCGACCTTTCCATTTCACCATATCGTTATGACTCTTACTGATATATCTATATATATATCATGTGTATAAGGGTAACTTTAACATCATTGTAGATAATGAATTGCGACAATTCTTTAGAAGAGGTCCTAAATATTGACCACCTTTGTAAATTATTTGATATCATTAAAGATGCGGTTACCAATTATTGTATAAAATGATGCAAACGAGAAAGTACAGGCAATGCTGTAAATTTGTTCAAAGATATAGTTATTACCAAAGTCACCAACATTATTTATTTCATATAGATAATTTTGCTTTGTCATCACCTTAGCTTTCTATTTTTTCTATTGTGAAAATGTGTGTTTGTACCTATCGACAAAGTATTAGACAGCGTTGCTGTTATTTTGAAGAAATACTATATCGATGTCTACCAAAACGAATTAGCTAAGTCAGGCACTTTCTTAAGTACTAATTTTGTCAAAAAAAACCAAAACAAAAACAAAATAAGTAAAAAACCAACCAAACAAGAAAACAAACAAAAGAAAAAATAACAAACAAAAACAAACAAACAACATTACAAGGATACATATATGCTCTATTCACCTAAAGACTATATTATTTGGTTCCTAAGCTTCACAAAAATAAAAATAACCGTCGTTTTTTTTTCAACTTCCAGTAATATAGAAATGTCGAATTAACTGTAAAAGGTTCTTCCACAAAATTATTCATCCTTTTTAACCAGTGGACTTACTCGTATGAAGGAGTTAATAATAAAATACTACAAAAACATATCAAAACTCTAGTGTAAATTACTTTAGGAACTTTTTTAGATGATCTTTAAAATTACTGGTTGAATTATTTTTTTGTTGCAACAAACGTGTTAATTCTTCTGCAATATTACTGATAACAATAATTGTTCCGAAACATTTGATGATATGATTATGGTACTGAATTTCTTGCTAGACAACAATTATGTTCGTTTTTGCAACATTGTTTTAACAACAGGTTATTAGAATCCAAAGGGTACAAATTGTTCATCCCTCATTGCAGATCTTTTTATGTTCTTGTACGAACGGGACTTGTTGACAAAATTGCAAAATACAGCCGTACAAAACAGTGATAAACTTATTTCTATTTTCAATCATAACACCAGGTATATTGACGATATCCTTACTATTGACAATTCCCAGTTTTTAGATTATGTACACATCATTTACCACCATAATTTAAGCTTAATTCAGCAAACAGCGATTCTTACAAATGCCTTTCCCGTAGTGACTCTTACAAATGCCTTTCCCGCATATCTAAATAATATCATCGACTCCGAACAAATAAAAACTGAAATTTATGATTACAGGTATTACTTTATTTCACTACTACTAATTTCCATTTTCTTGATAGCGACGTTCCTCTAACTATATCATCCGGAATGTATATATCTCAACTTGTACAATTTGCACGCATTTGTTCTTCTTTTGACGACTTAAATGAAAGCAACTTTTACATAAAACTCTCAAAACAAGGTTACAGTTTTATAAAATATTTAAAAATAAAAAGCTGTAAAGGAGGTAAGAACATTTGATATCAAAAAACGGAAAGACGGCGAACAGTTTATTACAATACAATAGGCATTTCTCATCCTCATTTGTACGGAAATGTTTTTTTCACAATAGTGGTCTTGAAGTAAGTTGTCTACTTGTATTTGGTTTTATTATAGTATAAGAAATAAAAGCAGGGAGGCATTGGTACCCATTAGCCGGTTTAACCCTACCTCTATCTTTTGTGGGTCAAAGCTATCCCAAACATTTGTTCACTGGTACCAATTCCGACTTTCCGGAGTTCCTATCGTTGTTTAGGTTTTTGGTTTTTTTTTGTTTTTGTTTTGTTTTTGTTTTTGTCTTTCACTTAGCGTTTGCAAATGCAGTCTCCTTGTGGATTGTGTGTGTAATTTTCTACCATTGTAGATGTTTACTGTTATCCTTTGTTTTTAATTAGAGCACATTATACATATTTTACAAGTAATGCATGAATTATTGCCCAGTCATGCCAAATATGGTGATTACTTTTCGGAACACCTGATCTAACTATTTTTTCAATTGTGTCATTACTTATCTTGCAGTATGAAATCAGGAAAAAATTATTGATTCTCAGAAATAAAGCTGATATCAGCTATAAAAACAGAAAACATTACCATCTGCTTAAAAGATCGGCTAAAAAAACAAAACAAAAAAGACACGAGTCCTTTGTGTTTTCTAATATGTCTGTTTTACCCACCGAGACTATAAGGTACGTGTATTTGCAGTGACTTGCAGTCGATCAAACAAAGGTATTGATTGACAAACTCAGTTGAAGTATTGGATATTAATAATTACAGTTACAATGTACATTTCAGACAAATTATTCACCGGATGGTTTAACTACACAAGAGGAATGACCAAAGCTATGATTTCCAAAACCGCAAATATTTTCCCCATTAAGTATGAAGATCTTGCAACGGTAAGATACTGAAAAGAGAGTCGCTTGGAATAAAGTTGAACTTTATTTATCAGTTTCATATCAGCATTTATCGATTTCAGTTCAATATTTTAAGGTATCATGCCAATATTTATCGGTTTCATACCTGTTTAAGGTCGTGTTTCATTACAACAAATCTGGATACGGTTTTCAAAATCTCCCAGCTGAAATCAAATGATGAAACCAAATCCGGATTTCATACCCAAAATCAAACGCTTAACTAAATCCGGATTTCATAATAAAAATTGAAACTGATAATACATCGCCTGATTTGACCTTAAGAAACAATATTCTACCATAAATTTTGAAAATAAATTTATTTTGTTCGATAAATAATTGGTAATCACTTATGATGAAGTATTTCAAAATTCTCGGCCATCTTGAATCCGAAAAAATCCTTCCATTATGTCGTGGTTTCACGAATCCAGTTTCGGATTCTTGTAAAAGGCATTTTGGCACCTGATGATACCTCAGTTTTTATAGGGTTCACACTGCTAGTGCTTTAGATTTGTGGCGTTTTTGTTTATTTTTGTTTGTTTGTTATGTATTTGTCATACTGTTTCAATTCGTGTTGCTGTGAATTGCCGTGATTTTGGATTTATGATTTTAGAATTTCCCCTTTCCTCGCTCTTGCTTCGGTATTCGTTTGCCGATGTACATGTATTTGGTTTACGAATCCGGTTTCGTTTTCTTTGTAATCAAACACGACCTTATTCACTATTACCACATCAAGCTCACGCTCTATTGACACTCTTCTATTCTTCGTCTTGGGTTTTAATGAAAAATGTTAATTTCCAATAGAATGAAGCAAAAACGTTCTTCGCCAATTTCATATCAATGTCGGTCCCAGATCAATGTCAAAATTGATCAGTTTCATAAAATACTAATTATACTTCGTGAAAAGTGAAAGAATTCATTACACTCCAAAATATCTGTATCAAAAGTGATTTACTTTCTTTTCAGTTTTCATGAGAATAAAAAAGCAAACACAAATAACAAGCATAAATTCATGGAAAAATTATATTTTGATGTCCGTATATAAACAATTGGATTATATTTGCCTCATAAACATATAAAAGATAACAAACCTTGCACTTCGAACCTTAAACCTGAAATTAGCTTTGCTTATTATTATTAAGTTTTTTTTCCTAATCTCATATAATAAGGAATGATGTGTTCGTGTGTTCAGTTGAATTATATAAGTTTCTTGTCCATTTTATATCACAACATGCTAGACATAATTTGATTTGCCTTTATCATAGCCCTCGTGGAGTTTCTAAAAAGGTACCAAGACATTTCTTCTGATTATATATATGATAAACATGCATGATATTACATGGGGATAACCGTATTTCATGCTGTATCAACTGTCGATCAATATCATCCCTCAGGCAAGCTTTCAGGATGATATTCAGGTCTAATGTTGAAACAGCATGTAATAGATATTTACACATGTAATAAATATATGTAAATACTTTAGTTTTTTTTATCAGCACTGTTATCATCCCCACATTCTCATTTTAAACCGAGGCGTTAGTCGAGGACTGATGTGGGTCAAAGGATGATAACCATGCTAATATGGAAAAGGCCATGTCTTAATCTGTTTATCAAATACTCCCAATTAAGAGTTATCATCATAACTGAGGGG
>MJUU01060467.1:183061-208449 GCA_002080025.1 Modiolus philippinarum
TGACCTTGACCTTGCCCTGAGGGCAATTTTTTAAAAACTTTAACTTCACTTCTAGAATTAAGTTGTTTAGTGGTAGGGTGTTCATATTTGGTATGTGACGTTCTTTTGATGAGAGCTTTCTAGTGGTACCATATTTGTAGACATTTTGACCTTGACCTTGCCCTGAGGGCAATTTTTAAAAAACTTTTAATTTTGCTTCTAGAATTAAGTTGTTTAGTGATAGGGTGTTTAAATTTGATATGTAACTTTCTTTTGAAGAAAGCTTTTTATTACTTTCGAATTTATTGTGCATTGAAGTTACTGGAATCCCCGGCGAGCTATGTTGTCTTCTGACAACTCTTGTTGTCGAATCAGACTGAAATGAGCAATCTTTGGGAAGGACCTTCTTTTATCATTCAGGTGCAGTTCAGCCAAGTTTGCTTCAATAGTTTCGGAGCATATGATGAAAATTTCATTTTTTTCTCACACAGTCCAGTATTAAAACTATTTTCTAGGCTGGCTGGTCATGTTTATTCGGATCCAAATAAAATAAGCAATCGATGTAACTTTATGTATACTGTACAACATTCCTGCAAAGTTTGGTTGAATTTGCTTCAGGGTTTCAGAGGACATAATCAAAGTATTATTAGATCGTATGTTCTGCGCTAGCAACCGTGATTTGTCGAATCGAATTGACATGAGCAATCTTTTTAAAGGCCCTACCCTACACCATTAGTTAGTTTAATTTGCTTCAATGATTTAAGAGCAAGCATCATCATCTGCGCAGATGACGAAAATGATGTATTGTCACAACATATATAAATAAATAAATTATCATGTTATTTTTAAAATATCGGAAAATTTACGTACCTGTATACATAAAATTTTACTAAGTTCAAAGAACTGAACAGTTCTCAAAATATTGACAAAATAAAATGAAAGTTTATATAATATCTATTGTTGTAATATGATTCCTTTGATCTTAGCATGGTTTAATACTAATAAAATGGAAGGCAATGTTTAAACAGTGCATTATCTGACGGCCTTGCAGGATATTGCACTATATAAAAATCTCGATCCACAAAACACATTGAACCTTATGGGAGTGGGAGGAGCCAACAACAATGCAATAATTTTTTAATGCACAGTTCATGCTCCGCCCATTTCGAAGAAAACATCGAGAAAAAAACTAAATTAAACAAAGGGAAATTTCCGAAAGCAGACAACAGTGCCGCCATACCACATATTGTTTTTATATTATGCAAATATTGGTAATGCATACTGCATAGTTATACCTCCACATCCTTCATCAATTAAGGTTAAAGGCCTCTTTTTCAGTTCAATGTTAAACCTATTGGAATTTTGTGTATATTGATTATCATAAATAATTTATTCATTTGTTGATAAAACTTGCAACAAATGGTAGCTTTGTATGCATAAATGAAACAATTATCTGCCAACGAAGTTTGGTGAAGAACCAACAAGCCGTTAAGGCTGGGGGTTTTACATAAAATTCCCATAGGTTTAACATTGAACTGAAAAGGGGGCCTTTAACCTTAAAGAATTGAACAGAATACACAAAAATACTGAATAAAAACAAAACTCAAAACAGGGATAAAACACCAAACAAAGCGGGAGAAAAATACCAATCACTGTCCAGTTTTTCCATATGCTGAAAATTTATTACAATTAAAAAAATACAACTGTTAACCTTTTTATTAACCATCTTGCAATTTGTTACAATCAATTTAAGTAAAAAAAACACACACACACACACACACAAAAAGGTCTTTCATTGGCCTTGGACGAATGTTAAATTTCACTGATTTTCTGCAGTTACCGATATAACTGAAAATAAAGCAAGTTTCCGAATTTATAATTAAAAGTTAAAACTGCAGTTGGAAAAAGCAACGTATTTCACCTTGCAGTTAGAAACATCATTTAGGGCGCGTTTTATTCCGGTTTCCTCACTTTTTTGCACGGTCTTTGAAACTTTTGCTTGCGGTTCAACGGAATTCTCCAGTTCGTTTACAGCTGGTAGACTAAATATGCTAGATATCCTCTTTTGAATATCCCCACTCGTAGTTTTGTAATGAATCACTGCAGTGGATATATGTCCTGTTTTCTCCATTATTTCTTGTGCATCTATCCCTGCACGATATAACACGGTCGCACAAGTCCTTTTACCACTGTGGTTGGTAAGAACTGGGGTGAGATTGCTGGGGTGAGCCGACCCGGATCACCCCTGCTAGAACAAAAGAACTGGAATGTAATAGTACATCTCCTTGAAATGAAACGTTTGCCACTCGCTTGACCGTTGCAATATTTTAGTTGTTTTCATTTTTTGATAGCGAAAGAGTTTCATTTAAATCTTCCCGTGTGCATTAGAAATTTAAAGCGGCATCATGATCTGTTCATAACACTGTAAGGCAATAGTATCTCAGCGTAGGTAAGCATTAATTTGTGTAAAGTTTACACGAAGGTTCGGAAAAAAAATCTTTTCAATCAATAAAATTTGATGATATTCCCGAAACAAACCAACAGACTACATTTAAATAAGAGGTGTAGAAATGGAAATAAAGAGTCGAAAGACTCAAAAATCCATACAAAAAGTTATATGCATGTGATTCTTATGTTGATATCATAAAGTAAGTTAGGACGAACCGCCAGTCTAAAACGACTAATTCAAGGACAATGACAACATTGGATAAAAAAAACAAAGACATAACACGAGTACAACGCAGAAAAGAAAATTGGCGACATTCACACACATACAAATATGAACAACACGGACCATAAATAAATTATATTATTTTTAAAATATCGGAAATTTACGTACCCGGTTATGCATTTGAGAGAAACGGAAAAGTTCCCGAATTTCCGGGATAAATCATTGATTTCCCGAATCTCGATGTAGATTATTCCCGCGATCCCGAGGTTAAATTGATAAAATCCCGATTCTCGATGCATTAATTTCCCGAAATCCCGGGCTTAAATTAAAGAAATCCCGGATTCCCGAGCTTAAAAACGTCCAATCCCGGCATCCCGAAAAAGGGCCGCCCCCCCCCCCTCATAACTGGGCTGATATGGCCATATCAATGAGCTGATTTTAAAACTGGGCAGTGCTAAGTATGTATTTATCTCCATTAATCATATATCTACGCATTTTAAGTGTTAACCCGTCTAATGTCTCTTACTATGATGTCCCAGTAAATGCTTTTCATTGATTTCCAATGTGCTTTATTCATTTGTAGAAATTATTTATATGTAAATTTTAATGTAAGTATAGTACGTAACTTTGTTGAAATAAGGAATTGTAGTTGTTGAAAATGTGACACACAAAAAAATATACTACGGCGATGAAAGCATTTGTTTTTACTAGAATTAGGTAAATAAGATAACATTTTATGTTTTTTGTTGTAAATAGAAAGTTATATAGTTTGAAGTCGTTTTCATTATCAGTGTCACAGATGATAAGTACATGCCTGCTTTGAAAAAAACCCTTGCAATTGACATGAAATGATAGAGAAACTAGGCTATATAAGATACAGATCGGGAAAATAGTTTATTATTATAATTTTTGACATCATTTTTTTTCTTTTTTCATGAAAAAAAAGAATCAGCTTCATTTGAAGAGAATGATGAAAAGGTCATGATATGGCATTTTTTATATCATATCTCATATCATCTCTCGACCCATTTAAGCCCTCTGGCTTTTGGCCCTGGGCTAATATGGATTTGTCGAGATGACATTAGATTTGACATGAAAAATGCCATATACATGTAATCTGTATTCATCTGTCTAAAATAAATTTCTGTCGGTTTTAAATATCTTTCGGTTCACAACACTGTTTAAAGTTTAAAGATTAATATTTTTGGTTTCAATAAATATTTATTGGTTTCATACCAGTTTTTTTGTAATATATCGTTATTAAGCTCAAGTTCCACTGTTCTAAGCCTTGTATTTGTTAAAGATAATTATTTTCCCTCTTTGATTTTGTAAAGTTCATTATCTTAATTCTGAATTAGTAAACTTTGGATTAAGTAAAATTTATCATTTCCATTTTGGATTAAGTTAAGTTTATAATTTCATCTTTTGATTTAATAAAGTTCATAATTTTATCTCTGGATTTGTTCAACATTTGAACTAAATTACCTCTAAAACAAAACTCGCTTTACTTTATAAAGTCGTACAGATCAAACAAATAACGTCTTCCGAACTATTTTTGAAGTCACTAGAATTTGATATTGTTTTTGAGACATGAATATTACACAAGGTTAGAATTTATTAATTTGAATTTTCCTTCTCAAGGGCCAGGTGTTTTGAATACTAATGATAACAGTCATATTTAACAAGTTAATTTGAAAACTATATTTCGACATTTACATGTACTTATTATGCTCCTGTTAATCCAAGACATTATAACTTATGATTTATTTTATTATGTAACCAATAATACAATTATACTAATATCTCAGTTATAAAGAAACGTTTCAAACATTTGCTTTTTTTAAACCCGTGTCTAATTTTGAAACCGAGTGTAAGAACAGAAAACATGTAATTTAAAAACTTATTTTTATGTTTGTAGGATCCAAAACCACAGGTTATTAGAATAGCCAATTTCCTTCAAAAAACGTTTTCTGATGAATTCATTGATTCGGTTGTTGAAAAGTGTAGTTTTGAAAATATGAAGAAGAATGTTCCTGACAGAAGTTCATTCCCTAGTGGTACAAGCCATTTCAGGAAAGGTTAGTTTGCAAATGATTTATGCTAAAAATCAAAATTTGATTTTTATCAATTCAAATTTTATGAATGCAGTTTTCTCCTTACCAACTGAGAATAATACTTTTAGATTTATCTCCCTTTGATCAGTCCAGATGGACATTTTTTGATGGACAATAAAAAGTCAAATCTGGTAAAAAATGTGCCGTGGATTGATTTTCACATCTACATTTCTTAGATAAAATTTGACAAAAGTCGTGTCTGTAGACTCCAAAATACTTTTCATTCTCGCACCACCGATCAAAGCCCATGAATGCCATAAGATCAAGTTGTGTGTGCTCTAACTGTTAATTATTTATTCTGATATGCCATTTTATAGTATTGACTAGCCATTTTGAAAATGTATGTGCTTCATCATTTCTTATTTTTTTTAGTTCTTTTCAAATAAATAGAAAGAGGACGTTCCGGATCCAATTTTTAATGACTTTGAAAAATGGTACAAACATCTTCGTTCCATAATGGTTGGGTCTATCTTGTTTTGATAATTCAGGTCTCAACAAAGAAACTCTGCGCTTTCGCACATTAACAAAACCTTCCCAAATTCTCAACGCTAGAATATCCGAAAATCTCCGGAATTGTGATGGCTGTAAGAAAAACAACTTTGTAAGAATATTGTGTTAAATCAGCATCCTTTGGAGGTTAAAAAGGTGACTTTACTGAAACTTTTTGTAAGTCCCATTCTGGTACTAAATAAACCTTTGGAGGCCTTGCATTAACCACACCCCTTAACAGTTTTATATATGGATATTGACCAACCTGGACATGATCTATTGATGGAAACAAAGATGATAACATAGATCTATAACCCGCTATTGTGCGACATTGAAGACCAGAAATAAATAAAAACGTTAAAAAATGCACTTTCTACTAAATTTGCTCTGAGTAGTTTTCTATTGTCTCTTGCAAATCCTTTATTTTTAAAGTTTCCGTTGAGAGAAACCATGCTGTAGGTTTGAATACTTCAGGGTTCGGATAAAAAAAAAAATGATTAAGAAGACTTTCTATAATTGGAATTTTTATTGGTTTTGCAATTGATTTTTTGAAGAAGTTCTGTGTACCAATGCCTTCTTGGTCACATTTCGGCAATAAGGATTAGCTGGCAATGACATTAGCTTATGAGTGTCAGCTCTTGGTACAAAACAAATTTGTGGAAATGCATACTCCCACATTCTGTCAAATGATATCGACAGTGCATCCACTGCAAAAGAATTTTGATGTGGAACACTGGCGTCATATGATTGTCTCTCGGCGTAAAAAGACATAGCATTGGTTTTGCCCACATTGCAAGCAATGTTTGAATTAAATGATCGTTCAGCATCCACTCAGTAAAACTAATCTTGTTGCGTGATAAATTGTCTTCTAGTATGGTCTTTGTCCTGCTATATGAACAGGTTGCAGAGAAATTTTGTGTTTGAATAATATTTTCCAAAGTATCCAGGTCTTGTTACAAAAGTGTACTCACTTGCCCCAAAGTTTGTCTAGATACCGTTCGTCTGTTGTGTTGTCGCATTTGACTAAAACTTTCTGATTTTGTTATTTTAGAAGCAATTGTGTAACTTTTCGAATAACAGCTTCCATTTCGAAAAGATTTATATGCAAGGACTGCTCTGTATCTTTCCATGTGCCCCGAAAAATCAAATTGTTCATGTGACCCCCAACCCTGTCTTCGAGGCCTCTGTTGTTATTGTTACTATTGCAGACCATTGGTGTATTGATCTTTCCTTGAAGTTATTTGCTCTATCTAACCACCATATCAAATGACTTCGCAGGTGTTGTGTATTTGGGATTTAATAATGCAGGTCGTGCGAGGATTGTTTACAAAAATAAAGCAAGTGTAACTAGATGGGTCTCATGAAAAGTCGTGCAGTGCGAATAAGCTCGATGCATCATGCATTTAACCCCTACAGAATAAGATAATCTCTTGCTTTGTTGACTCCCTTCATTGTGTTCTGTACTGCAGTTTCTAATTTGATTATTCTCTGAAGTGTTCGTAAGACTCTTTGGATTGAAATTAAAAAGAAAACCCTAAGTATGTTAATGTAAGTATGTTAATGTCTGTGATGGATTCAGAACAGATTTCTCTGAATTGACAATATATCAGTTTTGTCAGAAGTTCAGCGTTTTTTCAGGATCTGAAATCAGTCGATATTTCTTAAAATCAACCAACAGTCAATCGTCTAAATGTGAAACTAAGTGAACATTTTGCATTATCAAATGAACTGCAACCACAATCACCATTTATGTGAAAGCTGTTTGTATTTTCGAAGAGTCGAAACAAAGACGTAAAAACTGATTGACAATATTTTTGTCGAATTTGGAGGCCGTGTTTTTCAACAGACAATCGGGATTCCCATGGGAACTAACTGCGCGCCACTTTTAGCTGATCTCTTCCTTTTTTCATATGAGGCGAAGTTTTTACAAGGGCTTACACAGAAAAAACAAAAACATTTAGCCCAGTCCTTCAATTTCAGCTTCCGCTACATAGACGATGTACTTTCTCTTAATAATCCAAAATTCAAGGAATATTTACACCAGATCTATCCCAATGAGCTTGAAATTAAAGAGACTACCGATACACCTACTTCAGCTTCGTATTTAGATCTTTTAATTTACATTGACGAAAAGGGACGTTTGAAATCTAAGCTGTATGACAAACGTGATGATTTTAACTTCCCAATTGTGAACTTTCCTTTTCTGAGCAGCAATATACCTGCCTCTCCAGCCTATGGAGTGTACATTTCACAGTTGATTCGTTACTGTCGGGCATGCAGTTTATACAGTGACTTTTTAGTTAGAGCAAAAACACTGTCCCAAAAGCTGCTTAGTCAGGGATTTGTTCAGCCTTTGTTACTTTCATCCCTTCAGAAATTCTATGGCCGTCACCATGACATCATTGACAGATATGACGTGTCTGTGTCCCAAATGAAAACGGACATTTTCAGCTAAATTTCACGTCTTCACGGATTTGACATAACCGGATTTGACTCAACCCCGGATTGACTCACTGATAGTGTGACGGGTGCCGCTAGCGGAGCAGGACATGCTTACCCATCCGGAACACCTGATGTCACTCCCCGTTTTTATTGGAGTTCACACTATCAGTACTTTAGTTTTACGTGTTGTCTTGTATATCATACTGTAAAATTTTAGTTTTGTCTTCGTCAGTGATGTTTGTGCTACCGGTTTGTCCTTGTGATTGTTTCAATACTATAGAGATTTACGAACAGCTTTTCAAAATTTCACCATTGCACTGTTTGAGGGTTAGAGAAGTAACATGTGCCATGGATTTCATTGGTTTTTCGTCTAAGGGTTAGAAAATGACATAAACCAATCCGCTACTAAACAGACCTTTCAGAACACTATATTCTTCACTGATACTGTGACGGGTGTCGCTAGCGGGGCAGGACATGCTTACCCTTCCGGAGCACCTGATGTCACTCCCGGTTTTCATTGGAGTTCACACTATGAGTGCCTTAGTTCTTAATGTTATCTTTTTATTTCCGTGCATTGTAGCTGTCTCACGTCCTTGTTTTGTCTTTGTTTTTATCTGTTACCGTTTCTGCCATGTCTTTGGACTTCGATTTTTGTAGTCATCGCTTCCCTTGTTCCTTCGGTATTCTACTGCCGTTGTTAGCCCAGTCCTTTAATTTAAGCTTCCGCTACATAGACGATGTACTTTCTCTCAATAATTCTAAATTGAAGGATATATATATGTCTAAAAATAGCAACATTAACAACCTTTTTCAATTAGAATGTCGGATCTGCCAACAGAAGGCTAATACAATTAAATAAAAATAGGAATAATATAAGTATCTGTATAAAATAATTATATCGACACTAAAATGCAAATTGATGGTAAATTGACAGCAAATTTTCGCCTTTCCACAGGCTTCGTCAGGCTGATTATAAATTCTCTACGCACGTGTTTGCATGTGCGATAAAAGTATTTTTGTTGGTACCATTACACTACAATGAAAATTGAAACATAGATATTGTCGTTCTTTATGACAAAGAAAGCTTAAAATAGTAAATATAAAATATGAAAGAAATAAAAAAAATATATACAATTAATTAAAAGGATGTTAACATAATTGTTTGACGCTGGAAAAATATTTTTTTTTAATTTTTTGTTACTGTTGAATTTCATTTGGTCACGTTTGTTAAGACCATTGGGTTCTAAAGTGCAAAGCTGGTGGACCCAAAAATTCTATCGCAAATCCCTTGTTAAGTCATCCCATTGATCGTTTTCTTCAATGATCTATACCTTGATATCTTCAAAAGTATGTCCTGTCGATTGGAAATGGCGCGTGACAGGACAGTTTCGTTTTTTATTATGAAATGAACGATGGTTGTTTAACCTGATGTTGAAACAGGTGGTAGTTTGTCCAACATATTGCTATACAAAACCTAAATTGATCAAATGACGAAATTTTCGCTAGACCTACTAGCTTTCTCAACGTCTCTCGATAAGTGGTCGTAAAAATTATTTACATACATCGAAAATAATTTTTTACCTGGACACAGTATTACAATTTTTACACAAATATATTTTTGTACCAGACTTGTGACAAACATAACTGAATGATTAATTAAGAAAATTGAATGATAAATTAAGAAAATGGGTAGGGGCGGGAAGTTAGCCCCGCTCAACACTATATGTACAAACACCACTTCTTTAATAAATATATAAACAAATACTATGAAAATGAATACTTAAGGTAGATAGATAGTGTTGTGCTGCGCAATTGAATCGTGCATTTGAAAAATAAAGAGTCGGATACGGGGTAAGTTTGATTTTATTGCCGGAATAGTAATTTGACGGCTTTTCCTTTGTGACGTTATAATTGAATGACAGATGTGCAACGTCATGCTTCGGCCACTTTGCCGCGAATTAGCTCCCTTTTCCCGAAAATAATGTTTGATCCGGTCACTTTATAACATATCTCCGTTAAAAGCATGGTGACATGTACATTTTTTCGCTGTAACCAATGGATAGTATCATAAACTATCTATTAACAAAAATATATAAAATTCTCATGGATGAAATGTTTATTTCTAATAAGCTAAAACTTGCCTTTCCAAATTTTCCCTGTGCTTTCTATGTAAATTTTGGTGAAAAAATGGCTAAAAATGAGCAAACATTGATCTCAATTCTAGCAAAAACAAGCATTGTGACCCATACTTTTTATTACAAATTGTAGTTCGGCAGGATTGGCTCTTCAATTGTGCCGACATATAGCAAAATCTCATGGATATGACTATTAGTGTCTATCAACCTTAAATGAACGGAATGAAAAATAAATTTCTACGATTTCTTGTTAATGCCATCCGGGTGTAATGCACATAAATCTCTGATCCAGAAGCTTTCTCTAGATTGTCTCTGTTTATCGCTCCAACCCCGCACATGATCAATGATGGTCACTTTTGATCTTGCAAAATCTTCCAAAGAATGCCCAGGTAATTTAAAATGTTGACTGACAGGCAGAAATGGTTTTTTGGTGAGGTCACTGTGGTGTCCATTCATTCTTATGTTGAACGGTTGGACACTTTCACCCACATACTGTAGACCACATACCTGGTAGTCAATGAGGTATACGACATTAGGTGTCTTACAATTTACATTGCAGAACACCTTGTATACCTTACCTGTTTTTTGCTACTAAATGTTTGTGTTTGTTGCATTTGCTGACAACACTTGCACCTTCTGTCATCACAAGGTTTGCATTGGCCAAGTGCTGACGAGTTTTGCGGAAGGTTCGCTCGGACCAAAGTATCTGTAATGCTTTTTGGTCGTCTAAAAGCAATAATAGGAGGCTCAGGACACATTTTCGATAGTTTTTTGCATTTTTTAATTTCTTTCCAGTGATGTCGGACCAAGCTCGAAACGTTCGCCAGCGAAGGATGATACGTCATGACCAAGGGGATTCTTTTATTTACCTTCTTATCTTTTTATTGAAGGAGCTCGTCTCTGGTGACCTGATATGCTTTATTGAACCCTTTTTGTATGACTTTGTCAGAGTACCCCCTTGATTTTAGATGGTGTCTGAAGTCCCCAAGTCTTTGTTTAGTGGTGTTATCAGATGAACAAATGCGTTTTACTCTGATGGCTTGGCTATATGGTATGCCATTAAAACAGTGTTTAGGGTGGCAACTTGATAGTGGAGACAGATATTGATGTTTGTCAACACGGAATCAAAGATTAGAAGAATTACTTTATTGTCTTAGAAAGCGAAATTATCCAGAAACTCTAAATGAGAACGGAATAGAAAAGGCGAAATCTATAAACATCGCAGAATTGAGGCAAGTCCGAAATAAAATGGAAGAAGAAGAAGTTATACCATACGTTTCTACAAATAGCCCGAAAAATAATGAAGCCTTTCAAGTGATTTATAGAAATTTGCTTCTCTTACGAGAAAAGAAAGAGATCAGCTAAAAGTGACGCGCAGTTAGTTCTTCGTGTACTTCTTGTTTCACTCAGTGTGGTTATTTACAAAATATGTTTTGTCTTTCCCTACTAATGAGAAATCCATCTGCGTTCTCCGTTTTTAGTGCAGAAACATGAATGTATCAAATCCGAAATAACCGTTTTTAATTTATTTTTTGGCAGGGTAGTATAAAGAGTAGCAAAATCAAAAGTTTGTATGCTGTGGCAATGGGTGAGACTGCTTGAGGGTAGCTGTTCGAGCAGATCTTTAGAATTTTTAGAATCCAAATCTGATTGACACCGCTCGTCAAGTAGACTTGCGAATTTGTTCTGCTCTTGACGATTTTAATTAACGTAACCTTACTATAACAGCCAAACTTTTACATCAGGGTTACATATTTCATAAGTTGTTGAATACCTTTAAGAAGTTTTATAACATATATGAATATTTAATGTCTAAATATGGCGTTACTCGCAAACAGCTTATTACTAAGGGATTTCTAATCCTCGTTTTTACGGTAATGTTGTTAAAAATGCCAGAAACTGTTTAAAAATCCAGAAAAGCTGGGACGTAACTTACATTCTTTACGTAATAGGGGATATTGACAAGATACTCTGTTTGCATCCGTTAAATTAGCTTTGAGATCTAGTGACCTGAAAATTTTAAATACATACTGGCCTCTCATTGATACTGCCGATGTCTACCGAAATATATGATGATTATTGACCAAATCCTGCTGGAAGTTTTGAGTTTGATTTTTTTCCTCAGGAGTGCGGCAGTGTTTTACCAGCAGACTAGGCTCCTTTAGCTAGCCGGAAGTTTAGCGGCGAGCACCCCTTGACCCATCTTTCAAAATTACGTATTGTCATATTTTCTCCTTTCAAGATTGTGGTCATGGAGTTAGTAGTCTACCTGTATTTGGTTTTATTCGTATCTTTACTAAACTATAGGGAAACGGGACAGATAAAGGGGAGGTTTGGGTACCCATAAACCGGTTTAATCCTACTGCTGGCTTTTGATAGTGCAGGTACCAAGTCCGGCTGTCCCGAGTTGCTCTCGTTGTTTATGTTTGTCTTTTGTCTAATTTGTATTTTTTTCTGTGTAGTTCCTTGGCAGATCGTGACATGTAATTATAATTTTTAGCCATTGTAGGTGTTTCCTGTTGTCCCCTTTACTTCATTTATCACAGTAACTTTTCAGGCCATCTCTGACTGCGGTCAATAAAGTAGTAAGGAGCTTAGAAAGTCGCTTAGGGGTTCATCTGGAAGACCCCGTGATGAATATCTGTTTGTATGGGTTCTTATGGAGTTTAGCGACCCAATAGATGTAGGGGAACTGATTGTTTTCATCATCCGCTTTGATGCCAAAGGATGCTAAAACAAAGTTGTACATGTAATTATTAATAATCTCTCCCTTGATAGTGTAGTGGGAGTATAAGTTGGGTTTTCTATCAGTTGCCATCTCCTTAACCAGATAGTCAAGAAAGTGTTTCTTACACACGAACAGTATGATGTTTGAAGCTTTGTCTGCAGGGACAATGACGTAATTTTAATAGAGGCTGTCCATATTTTTTCTGACGAGGGACTCTTCAAATATACTAGGATTTCTGTATTTCATTGAAGTTTTTAAACGCCGAATACGATTCCTAATTAACGACTTAATGTACCTGATCCAGTCGATCCAGCAAAGTTTTGAAATTGTACTTCCAGTTGAAGTGCTGGGGTTCACTGAGTTTGGGACTTTTTGAGAATAACCTCTCGTAGTTTGATATTGTCTATAATATAGGTCACCGGTTATCACGTGTCCACTGTAATTGATGGGGGAGTGGAGCAAGCGCAATGAGGTGGTTTTGCTTTGCAGTCGTCAATTTGAAATCACACAATGCCCGTTTGTAATTGAAAATGGAAGTTGCAATGAGTTTAGTGTAGAAATGAGAAATAAGTGGAACATGTTGATCTTTGAAGTAAGTTGGAATGTTTGACATTCCTGTTTTTCTATGTAGAATGTTGGCGAGATATATGGCGTCCAGTCCTTTATTGGCGAATTTAATTTTGAGAAATGTCCGGTTTTCAGGTTCGTTGGCTGATTTGCGGATATGTTTGAACAGTCTATGGTTTGATATTTCCAAAACAATTGTAATTGATTGGTAGTAATGGTTCACATGCGAGCTGTTAACTGTCCCTTGTATTCCAGTTTGCATAGTAATTTTAAATTTTTATCAAATAAACTGTGATTTTTACAAAACGTTTTAACAGCATACTTTCAACGGTATTGTCTTTTTCTGGCACATTGAAAATTGTTCACTACTTCCATCAATTAAAAAACTTTTTCTATAACCATTCATGACACAAGTGAATCACTGAGGGGTTTAGGATCTCCGTGAATCTTGTAAAACATCTATCTGATATTTCTCAAGTATCAGACCAGTCGTATCTCGCACAAATGAAGTATTAGCATCTCAACCAAACTTTTATTTCAAAGTATAGCTTACTGATTTCTCTTCCCCTTCTGTACAGGGATTGCCTTGTTTAATGAAGAAAGGATAAAAGAAAATAATTACAATGGTGAACATACCAATCACATGCTACAATCCGCCAGGGAACTGCAAAAAAGCAATAAAATGACAAAAGACAACAAACATAGAAAACGATAGGAACTCGGGATAGCCAGACTTGGTACCGATACTAGCAACAGCTAGCGGTAGGGTTAAACCGGTTTATGGGTACCCAAACCCCCCTTTCTGTATCCCGTTTCCCTATAGTATAATAAACATACAAATAAAACCCAATACAGGTAGACCACTAACTCCAAGACCACAACCTTGAAAATGAAAGAATAAGACAAAACATAATTTAGAAAGATAGATCAAGAAGTGCTCGCCGCTAATCCACGGCTGTGTACTGAAGAAACACCACTGATTTCTTTTTCTGTATCAGAAACATGTACAAATACTGAATCCTCCCTATCGATATAGTTTTGCCCAATAGTAATACGTACCGACGTACTTGGTCTGCGAGCTGAACAAAATACCTCGTCTGAGACCTTCTCCGACTCGACCTTGACACCTACACACTAGCCTCGGGCTTATTAGATCTTTTATTGAATAAACCAAGTAACTTATTCATTTGACTTCTTAGCAAGTAATATTGCTGTTCTTGTCCCTCAACTCTGACGGACATTTTTCTTCTAATTCCCTAATTTCATCTGTTTACGAGGGCCCTTCTTCTCGGCCGCCGTTTTTATTGATACATTATCCTCTGACACAACAAAAGCCAACTTATCTTCAAGAAAAGCGTCAGAGCCTTCGGCTCTCATTACTGAAGGCTGGAAGACAAACAAAATCAAACATAATTGAAGGTAGAAAAAAACACGTTCGAACTCTGGCACAAAAAAAAATCAGATTTGGTAGAAGCTTGTTTCAAGCGTCTTGGTGATGTAAATCCGGTTGGATAGTGAGTTCATCTAGGTGTTTTTGTGAACTGGTCAAAGGCAGATAAATGTAAAAGTATTTTTCTTAGTTTGTAAGTAGAAAATGAATAAAATAAAATCTTGAGTGACATTTAATAACTTACACATTTAATAAAAAGTCATGCAGTACGACCAATGAAATTATATAAATATTACAGAAGAAAGAAATTATAGTTAATAGTTATTCCACATTTTCAACTATTTCAAATTTTTGGTGGTTCTAGGTCACTTAGTCACTTGTGAATTTAGATTTAATGTAACTTTTATGAAAAATACACGTTGTTGAACTTTGGCATTTTAATACAAATATTGCTTATAGCGTTGTTACTCCTCTTACATCATTTATAAGACCGCAAAAATTTGGGGTCGTATTACGGTATGGTGCTGTCGTTTTCGTCATTTTTATCGCTTGTAGACACCATAGTTTGTTTTTTCTAAATAACTTTAGTTCTCGTATATCAAGCCTTATAAAATTTAAAATGTTCCTCGGCACAAAAGAAATGCTGAGATTGGTTTGGGTAAATAAATAACAAAATATCGAAGTAATTATTGCTTTGTCCCTTTTTAAGGGCCAAATGAGCGTTTTCATACCCCTTTCCATTCTAAACTGTGAGAGACAAATGCGTCAGTAAATGCGAGCATTTGTCCGGACAGTACCCGTGTGTATTGTCTTCATGTTTTATGTACTTCATTGTAAGGGTACTCGTCTTGATAAGTTGGACTTTTTTTCTAGTTTGATTTTTACTGTGAGTCTTTTAGCCATTCACCACACATAGGGGGCGGGTTTGGATCCAAGAAAACGAGTTTAACCCCACCGCAATTTTTGCGCCTGTCCCAAGTCAGGAATATGTTGGTGATTGGCTTGTCCGTGTCTTCTTATAAAATTTTAGTTTCTTGATATTTGGGTTATTGGATGTGGTTTGTTTCCATTGATTTATCCATTTTTTTACCTTTATGGGACCATTTAGGGCTTGCTATATGGTGTGAGGTTCCTCACTGTGTTGAAGACCGTACGGTGACCCCTAGATGCTTTGTTTTGGGTCGTTTCAACCTGGATATGGGATGTTGTCTCGTTGACATTTACCCCATTTCCTTTCTTTTTCTTATAAATTGTATTTTTATGAACTGCCTACGCAAGTTTGGGGCATATGGTGCTAAGGTCTGTCCGCCCGTCCTTTTGTCCCCCGTTCCGTCCGGCCAAAGTTAGGTTTACACTCAGGTTAAAGGACCTGTTTGTGATAGATGTATGGTATTATCTTTAATCTTTATATAAATGCGAGTTAAGGTATAATGAAACAAAAATCATTATGAAAATTTACCCATGCAACCAACTTTCTGTGACGGATGTTTGTTTTTATCATTTAACTTTTTTAATACATTAGGGTATTATATTCAGCAAGTTTTTTTTCAGACTGCTCAACCAATTCCGGAGTTGTTAATCATTTTAACTAAATCATTTCAAAAATTATGGTTGTAGGCGTCACTCCTGTGGCCCAACAAAAACTCAACTTCACAAGATATTGATCACAGTGCCTAGTTTCATGTTTGTTGACGATCCATCATCCACGATCTGAATTAAACATGGATTTGGCGTTGTTCGACAATTAGCAATAAATTTCTCTCAAACTTGTGTTTGGGACCGTCTTGATCTTAATATGAGTATTGTGCAAACGCAAAGCTAATTGTTGAAGGCTTCATACATCCATTGCTTGGCTCTACCCTGTATTTGTGGAGTCTTGTCTCATGTGCATTTACTCAATATCCTTTCATTGTCTATTATTGTTTAATGTTTTTTGTTCTGAACGCAGCAAATTGTTTTGCTTAGTTTCGTCGTCATCTAGCCAAAAGGTTATATAATCAAGTGTGTGTCCTGCTAAGCAAAAGAACTCAACAGTATTATGAATCACAATGATTATTTTCCTGTATCTTTTTTGCCAGACATCAAAATCCATTATTTCGGCTTTAAATTATTAGTTCTCTATCAGTTTTTAAACATCTTTGAGTTTATGATCTTCCAAACGTTTAGATTTTATCTGCACTGATGAGACATAAGTTGTCGAAATGCGCATATGCAGAAAATAAATTCACAGTAACTTCGGTATTTAGTTTTTTGTCAAATTATTACCTTTTGTAGCTTTTCATGTCGATGCCTGATTTTGCTTATATTTAAATAATATACTCATGTACTAGTAGAGGTAGAGTGGATAAGAAGACTTTTTGTCTTCCTCAGTCAGTTGAGGTCATTGCCTGTTGTTGTCGGGGACCTAGTTTTCATCCAAAAATCAGCACATTATCGAATAGGTCAACATTTTATTAAACCATCTTCATCGTACAAAGCTCTTATTTATTAGTAACATGTTACTTTCATTCCCTGTCTGTGATTCATTATCTATGAAGCCATTTTTGATTTTCCAAATTTTTATCTCATATAAAAATTCTTGAAATCGAATGTACTCTATTGAAATTATATATACATATCTATTTTTTACAGGAGGTGTGAGCGATTGGAAAAATTTTTTTACGGTCAGCCAAAATGAACAGTATGATGAAATTTATTGGAAACAAATGGAAGATTTAGAAGCAGAATTTACATTTAATTTTTAAAATAGCTGACTGAAAGATCAACAAGTACTTGTCCTGAAAAATAAACATCTTAATTCATACAATACTGTCAATTCATTCCTTAAGTACAGAGCTATTTTAAACTGTGTAGCATACCTACTGGCAACCATATTTGAATGAACCCTGGCCTTATTAGAGAAAAACAATTAGCCCATGCTTTTCTGAAATTAAAAAAAGATGAGTGTCAGATGCGTTTCAATTTTGCTATGAGCCAACTTTGATAAGATTTTTATTGCATCCATGGACACATTTATATGTAGAAAATGAAGGAATTGTTGTGAACAAATCTGGATATTGGTACTAGCATTCCAAGATCTTTCAATAGTTAATATAGGTTTCATAGCTTCTGATCTCTGCTACCGGCCATCGGCCATTTATCGTTTCACTTAGAACATGTTAGGGGATAATTTTATGATGATTATCATAATGGCAAATGGGGGTAATAACAAAATTACAGAACAGAGTTGTCAAGAGCCGAAGTCCATGAGAAAAAAAGTCAAATGAGGTAGAAACCACCGGAAGATTTTGATTTTTTTACACTGTGTAGATATTGTGTGTGTTCCCAGTTGGATTTTCTTGAAATTTATAGGAATTCTAATGTTGAGTTTGAGTGAACATCTTCTGTCCAGAATTTTCCCAAAAATTATTTACGTCTTTTTTCAATTAAGGTTTCCATTGGTTGTCCGTGAAAGGGTGTTTAAGTATTGCTGCAAAAGATAGTAAATCATATTTTTCTGGGTATTTTTGTTAATTCCATTAATGAATAAGTTGTCGCCTTCCGTTACCCAGATCCTGCTGTAGTAATTCTTTTCAACTGATGACTCTAGCCTGGGCATAGTTGTAATCAGCATCAGTGCAATTTGTCTCAAGTACTACTTATATCGGTTCAGCCCCAATAAATATATTGACGGCAATGCATACTGTTCTTTCCGGAAATCATAAGAGTTGTACATAACTTGATCTTTGAAATTGTTCTATTATCAAATTTGATGATGTATTTTTTTTTTAATTTATAGTCAATATATTAAGTATCTTGCGACGACATTTATAGACCAAATTTTCAGGGGAAATGTCTGAGCTATTCCTGTTCTTTATAAGGCATACATAGTTCGCCTACCAATTGTTAGTACTTCTTCTGTATTAGTTTCCAATTTTCCTGGTGATACATTCACTATTTCTGTCTTTCCGGATAAACCCTTACCGTATCTCTTTTAGTAATAAGATGCAATAGATCCAACATCCCCTGAATGTCCATGCTGTCTACAAGCAACATTATATCCTTTTCGCAGGTAGGTGCCGACACTGTAATATTTACAATTTGGGCTTCCAGATTACCATTTGTTATACTGTCAAATATTATATGGTTATTTCTTTTATAGAACAGATGAATAGTTTAGCTCCTTAGCATATTCCTTCTGTGATATTTATATAGTCTGTTGTCTGTTTGCCCCAATTTAATTTCAATGCTGAAGCATCACACATGTTCTTCAGTAATATCTACATATCTCCCTGTATTCCATTATTGTTCTTCTTGTTAAGTTCCCTGGTGGATTGTAGCATGTGATTGTAATCTTCGGCCATTGTAAGTGTTTCCTGTTATTTTTCCTTCATTACTTACTTGTTTAATATAATGTTATGATTGACAATATCAAATGCTTTTTCTGCGCCCAGAGCCACTAGCTGTAGGTCTTAGTTCATTTTCTCAGATAATAAGATTGTTTCTAAACTGTGCGAATTTAGTTGATGCTGATTATGTAAATGCTCTCTGTAAGAGGTTTTGCGACGAGGGGAGCATTTTTTTCAAAATGGCAATAGATAACTGATTCTACCCTTTTTGAGAACACATTCTTTAGTAACTACTATGCCTTTTTTAAATGTGGGAAAGGGCTTATCTTTTCTCTTCTTTTAAAATGTTGTCAAAATACCATTGTTCATATTGTAAGGCATTGTTAGTTCTTTTAAGATTTGTCTAATGGTGTTACTTATTGTCGAGGCCAATTCGGTTTTAGCAAATTTGAAATGTTATGTTTGAATACCATTTACATCAGCTTCTTCAGTTCAGTTTTTTTTTGGATAGCTTGTTTTACTTCTTTTTCAGATACGTATTAAATTTTATTTTTCTTCCCTTTTAAATCTTTTATAATTTCATTTTGCATAGAGCATAATTCATTTCGCTCCAAATTAAATTGATTTTTGTCCAACGGTGAAACAAGCCAGATATCCATAATTTCTTCTTGTCTATATTCAGTATTATCTATTATAAGGGCATCAGTGTTACTTTCAGCGGTGCTTCTTTTTTTCTAAGTAATTTCAAACGAAGTTTGAGGAGATTTATAGTTTTTGCTCCGTTTTTTTTATTATTAAGTCGCCAAAACAAAGTTTGGCGATTTTTTTGTGTTTGCACCGTTTATTTTTAAGACGCCAAAAACAAAGTTTGGCGACTTATTGTGTTTGCATCGTTTCTTATTATTTTTCAACTTCGTCTAACCATAATGCTGTCAAACCAAATTCTCGATGACTTCTCTCCAATTCTCAACCAAATTTCACACGAAGGTAGATACCCATCCAAAGATGTGCATTCCGGTATTGAAATTTTTAAAATGGGTGCTGTCTTTGGTCACGATGAACTTTAACCCCAGTATATAATACAGCGGGCTCAGATATGGGCGTAGGGTAATCCATGATTTAAAACACCATTACATGGCAAATTGTCTATTGAAGAAAAACAAATTAGACAATCATACAGTGAAACATAAAAACATAAAGCTTACTAAGTCGAAACGTTGTGGATGCGAACAAGCACTATTGTCATGAGACCGCCCAAGATAAAGTTAACGTTCATTATAAAGTCTTGGGACTTCTAAATATAAAGTTTACATCATCAGGTATCCTCAGGAAACATCGGGTTTTATCCATCTTGGAGAATGGTCGTCAGGTAAACACAATAATCCCAATCCAAATATGTTTTGAAGAATCAACAACTGGGTAGAATAACAAGGTAGGTGACATCATTGTACACTGGCTAACTTCATGATTAAGAAAAGGTTACAGTATTTATGAGCTTCATCTAACCTGGCATTGAAACAAGTAGATAATTAATGTCAAGCAATAGATGAACGTCAATGCTTTACGGCTACTTCTCTGCACTTGGGTGGTACAAACGTTAACGCGAAGCTAACTATGTTACATTTCACACTGTGAGTGCCTTTGTTTTAAATGTTGTGATTTCTGTTTCTGTGCTTTGTGTCTGTATGTCTAACGTCATTGTTCTGTGTCTGGCGCCATTGTTTTCTGTGTTCTCGTCTTGGCCGTGTCTTTGCACTTCGATTTTTGTAAATTTCACTCCTTTGTTCCTTCGGTATTATATTGCCGTTGTTCTCCACTAAGAACGTTTGTATATAATGAGGAAGTCATATTTCAATCAGCATCAGAACGGATAATGGTGATACACGTTACACACGTACAGTGCATAGTTCGAATGATATAAGTTAAAACAACCCTTGCAACACATAGATCTACTTAGGTAACAACTTAAATCCATCCAATAATGTAATTACGTCAACGCAAAGCGTGGAGGTTAATCCACCCGCTTATATAGCGAGTCCGGCGATTGTCTATGACAGTTCATATTCAAAATCCTGTGATAAATTAGTTTGATGATTGACTGGGTTTTGCAAGCAACGATGGCTCACTTTTCAGGATGCTGCGTGTCTTGGACGTCAGAGGAGTATCTCTTTCCATTGCGTTCAGGTCGCACTTCACTTCGTGAAACGTCTCAGGAACTGCAAGTTTTATAGCCTCTATACGAGACTAACTATTGGATCTAAATTCGGCTGACCAATTTAAACCACGAAATTTATAACAAAGAAGTATTATAATACACTCCCTGATTCGTTTATCTTACCCGCACGAATATACGATATACGATATACGAACGATATACGAACGAACGAAAAACGATGCACGAACGCACGATAAACGATGCACGAACGCACGACAAACGAACGACCGAAAGGCTATACGCACTCAAGTATCGTCTAAACGGATGATTCATATCTCGTACACGAACGAACGCTCTTATCGTGCGTGCAGAAAAACGAACGCTCTTATCGTGCGTGTAAAGAAACGAACGCTCTAATCGTGTGTACAAACGAACGCTCTAATCGTATGTGAAAACGAACGTTTTTATCTAATGTTGAAAAGGTTGATAAAGTATTACTTTATATTGAACAGCAACCGGTGCATGAATAGAGTTTCACCTGCTTTTGACTAAAATATCCAAAACTTATAATATTTATTTATTTATTTATTTTCTGCGTAAACAATTACAAAAAAAAATAAAAATAGAAACGGAGAAAATGAAATTTCACTGTCGCTATTGGGACTGCTGCTGATCCCACATTTACGGGTTTTCCTAAAGACCAGTTATGTGATTTTTGTACATGTTCATTTAATTGATAAATTTTCACTTATATATATTCAAGCCCGGCTTATACCCATCATCCGGATGGAAAGAACACGTATTTATGCGTTCAACTGCGCGATTTATTCCTTGTACCGTATGTATTCTTATGGATATTTGCTTGTGTATCAATCTGATAGCGAGTTTGTAATTTGTATTTGACTGTATTTGACACATGCAAGTATGACCAGGTGTTTTTGTATCCGAATCACACAGTTGGTGTTTCTGGGGAACTAGCTTAGTACATGTATTTCACATAGATGCGAAGTCGCTGAATAAAGTTTCCATATTTTTTTCACATCTGTAAATTTCAACAGTCAACAATAAATCTAACAAAATATATTTCATAAAAATATTATTAAGATTGGAAATTGATTGACAGGAAATAGCATAACATATAAGTTATCCAATAAAATGACGTAAAATTTACAGTTTTATCAAAAAAGAGTAATTTTTGCTATAAGTGGGATAATCAGTTACTTAACAAAAATCGTTATTTAAATATTGTCCGTTTCAGTTTGACAGATTAACAATATGTGATAATTGAACGAATTAAAAAAGGTCTTTGTGACTGAACTTTTTAAACCAATTTATCCGAAAGATATTTACGGTTTAAACTAAATACGTAATTAATACTTGTGTAAAATACATGTAATAAAGGGAAATCGCGGCTTTGTGTATCAATATGAGATATAAAAAACACAAATGAATTAAACATCTCATTAATAATTCTTTTCAAAACATATTGTTTAGAAAAATGAAACGAACAAAATATAAATTAAACTTTAAATTGAAAAATAAAAACTATTTCAAATTACGGAAGGACAAAATGCTATGGTCATATCACCCCCTCCGTCCCTAGCTGATTGTCCGAATCAGCAAAAGACATTTATCAAAACTATGAAAGACATTGAACTCATATATACATGCGCGCAGATACACACAATGCACACAAAATTGACTTACATGGTTAAAACAAGACTTAAAAATATAAGAAAAATAGAAAAATTTAGAAAGTTAGCAAACGATTCCATATTTGCCAGTTTGCCGATCTCAAATTGCCGGTACCCAGATTGCCGAACAATCGAACAATGAAGGTCCTGTTGGTAAGCTTATTTTCCCGTGACGATGTTTACCGTGACTACAACCAAACCGTAAGTAATATACAAAAAACTTTAACAGTATATGTACAAAAGGCAAAGAAATAGATTACAAAAACGACATATTATGATGTAGAAATTTTGTGACGGTGAGTATACTTCGGCCGAGATGGACTTCATTTTTGTAATTCTATACTTTGCTTTAAAAAGATCTTACAATTCTCCAACTGCTGAATAAAGTATGGAATTCCGATTAAAAATTTGCTTCAGCTTACTGAATGGTTAATCTGACATAAAATCAGGATTTATATGTATTTATATTAATATTAATGTATTATTATAAATAGTTTAACTCTAAGAAGTTTATTGTTTATAAGTCCTGTCGCTTTATTACGTTGACCAAACATGCGAATGGTGTTCCTTAACGTTTTGACATCGTTATGCTGAACTCAGGCGACCCATTCAGTAGGTGAATCTTTAACGTGAAGGTACAAAACTGCGATCAAAGTAAAAAAAAATAATATGAACTAGACGAATGGAGAAACGAACTATAAATAATATACTGCTACATTTGTAAATCGTCGTTGCATGATAATAGCGTTCGTGCAAACTAACGCATGATAGTAGCGTTCGTGCAGACGAACGAACGATAGTAGCGTTCGTCCAGACGAACGAATTATTGTTTTTCAGTAAATTTTGTTTGTCTCGTTTGTTTCCTTGCACGAACGAACGAACGCATTTATCATGTAGACGAACGATAAACAGAAACGAACGGAAAACGATACACGAACGAACCAAAAACGATACACGAACGCACGGAAAACGAAAAACGAAAAACGAACGAGAAAAAAGACCAGTTTAACGAATCAGGGGGTGTAATTATAATAATTATAAATCCTACATTTGGGATTGAGTATACCCATACAGGTGTTCGACTGTCTGTACTCATTGGCTCGAGCTCCTGGAGCTTTTTTTTATATAAAATGTCCCATTGGAATTTCTTAAATTCCCTGTAAATCATTTGGAAATTTGACACTATAAAAATTTGGAAAATTAGCATGGAAAGGTTCCCACAGTTTGAGTTTGAAATTATTGGTTGTGTTAACGAAATTGTTAAAAGAATCTTTAAAAAACATGTTGGCTTTTCTTATGAGAATAATATGGTTGTGACATCATGGTGCTCACTTCATGACAATACATATGCAGTTTAACAATGCTAGTGGGAGGTTTGACATTGATCAGGAACGTAGATAAATTTTGTCAAACTACTTTAAATTTGATCTCTACTTTTGTAGCAATAACCCAGTGCCCATCATGTAAATATTCCGCCACAGGTAAAAATGTGTCCAACCTTACTGTTGTTTTACAGAACGGACCAATTAGTTCTGTATTTCTCATAAATAAAGCGGTTATGCAAAATTTGTTGACATGCACAAAATAGATTTGGCTTTTAAATGTGCAAAATCCTGTAACGGGATTGTTGCATCGAACCGCTTCTTCTTTAGTCCTTAAGGTGGTACGGGGGTCTAAAAGTCTGTCAGATAGAATTTTCTTATTTTTTCATGATTTACCCTTTGTTATTAGAGCAAACAAAAAATTAAATAAAAATAAGCGGTCACCGGCCATACAAGAATGAAATATGAAATGTAAAAATCTGCTATTTTGGTTGAAATAATAGGGAAAATTAGCGAATTTTAACAAAATTTTTAATTATTTTGGTTACATCAGATAGAATTTGTTTTTAATTTTGTAAATTAATAGCTTATATACTGTCCATCAATTTCCGTGAAAAAAATTTGGGGGTCACCGAACCTATTTTTTAATAAATCGCAAAAAAGCCTATTTTTTCTATTATTTCTATACAAATTATCTCCCCTTAATAGAACAGTGGTTAGCTGAAAGGTTCAATATTTTGCGTGGTTATTTAATAAAAGTGGCATATTTCATCAAATTTAACTATTATAAGACATTGAAAATGGTTTCGGCAACGTTCCCATAGTGAATTCCATTTTTAGTCACATGCGCAAGAATGATGCGCAATTTTAGACTCTCGTACTACCTTAATACACATTTTGTGCGTTCTTTATTTATGGCTAGTGCTAAGTCTCTAATTGATGTAGTGCAACAACATTATAACAAGCATTTGTGTGCACAATATAATTCATAATGGTCGCTTTGATCCAATTAAGATATTTAAATAACAATTAATATCTTAATATCGTATTGGCTTTAGTATGAGTGTACATGACATTGTATGGACGCTCAATCGCCCTGCGAAATTGTGCCAAAAGAAAATTCAACGCCTTCCCGACTAATGGGATAAGTGAACTTTTGTTGTATTTTTTGTGAGCCATTTTATTATACCCATTGTTCAAGTATATTTACTATAAGCATGACTACACATATGAGCAAGTCAGACAACTTCTGGCACTCGCACAATATAATGTAAATAACCCAATTACACAAACAAACTGAATGAATGAATATACACGCATTGAGAAAAATTGTACAATAAATAATTTATGCTCAGAGACCCCTTATCCCGTGAT
>MJUU01060468.1:36324-90024 GCA_002080025.1 Modiolus philippinarum
AACAAAGTTACAGCACTTTGTAGATTTCTCCTACTTAGAGTCTATATTGAAAATTTAAAAGGTAGGCTAAAAAGGTTTCCCCAACATTTTCCCTATCGAGTAGCAAAACATCTCTCTGATAAATAGTTCTAATGAGTCTATGTCTTATCAAAGGATTTCTCTGTGCCTTCCTCTTATTTTAAGTTGCCTCAAAGTTACGGCGGACTATTGGAGTACCCCCATGGTACGTTTCTACGTCTGTAACTGTGCAGGGTAGGATCATCAACAAGAAGCGGGGGGTATAAATTTGTGGCCCATCAGGCCATAGTTACATCTAGTTGCTTTTCTAGTGACAAGTTGTGTCCAGGCTATATCTTTTTTATACGACCGCAAAAATTTTTGCGGTCGTATATTGGTATGGTGCTGTCGTCGTCGTCGTCGTTGTCGTTGTCGTCGTCTGTAGACACTTTAGTTTTTGGTCAATAACTTTAGTTCCAGTAGATCAATCCTTATGAAATTTTAACATAATGTTCTTTGGTACAAAAGGAAGGCTTGGCTCAGTTTTGGTAATTGTGGCCCCAACCATTTTTTAAAAAGGGGCCAAAAGGGGTTAAATTGGGTGTTTTCACATGTTTGTTTGTAGAATCTTTATTATTAATCGGATTTTGATGGGGTTTCTTTCAGTGTGCTCCTGAGGAAATTTCCAATCTGGAGTATGCCAACGTATTTCACGTAGCATGTACCGCTCACGAGATAAATGGGGCCCAACAGGGGCAAATCTCCAAAAAAATAATTTTTTTATTTTAAGTCCGATTTTAATGCAGTTTTTTTTAATGGATTCCTTGTGAAAAATTAATATGGCGCTCAACTATTATATTTTTGATAACTTGTTTCCTTTCCCAGCTATGAGGGGCAGAACGGAGCCAAAATTGGGAATATGCAGATTATGTCAAATCTCTATTTTTCATTGGATTTCGATGGGATTTTTTTCTTTGGATACCTCTTGATCTTAGCTTTCAGTAGTATGCCAACGGATTTTGTGTAGGTCTTACCGTTTCCGAGCTACAAGGGGTCAAAGGGGCCAAAAATGCAATTTNNGGATTTCAGTGGGATTTTTTTCTTTGGATTCCTCTTGATCTAAGCTTTCAGCAATATGTCAACTGATTTTGTGTAGCTCTTGCCGTTTCCAGGCTACAAGGGATCAAAGGGGCCAAAATAGCAATTTTTCTAAATATGTCAAACTTTTATTTTTCATCGGATTTCGATGGGATTTTTTTCTTTTCATTCCTCTTGATCTAAGCTTTCAGAGGTATGGCAATGAATTTGGCGTGGCTCTTACCGTTTCCGAGCTACAAGGGGTCAAAGGGGCCAAAATTGCAATTTTTCTAAATATATGTCTTAACTTTATTTTTCATCAGATTGCGATGGAATTTTTTTCTTTGAATTTCTATGGATGTAAAGTTTTAGTTGATAGTACATATTTTGCATAGCTCTTACGTTTTTTCATCAATAAGTGATCAAAAGGGTTGAATTTTTCCTTTTTTTGTTCCTAGTTAATAACTGTGTCAAGCTTCTTTTTGTGTCCATCTAATTATTGTGTCAAGCTCTTTACTGTGTCCACAGTCACTTTAAACTACTTTTGTTGAAATTTCAGTGGTCGACATGCTGCGGTCGTATCATGCTGCGCTCAGCGTAGCCCTTTATTGTCTTTTGAGATAGGCTTTTAATATTTTGCATGTAGATAGATCACTTCAAGACGATGTGTCGTGAACCATGATTGGTGACCTTTGACCTTGACCTTTGTCTTCAAGGTCAGATTTTTGCTTTTCTAATGGCAAGTTGTGTGCATGCTATATCTTTTTTGTCTTGAGAGATAGGCTTTTGATATTATGCATGTAGATAGATCACTTCAAGACAATTTGTCATGAACCATGATTGGTGACCTTTGACCTTGACCTTTGTCTTCAAGGTCAGATTTTTGCTTTTCTAATGACAAGTCGTGTCCAGGCTATAACTATTATGTCTTTTGAGATAGGCTTTTTATACGACCGCAAAAAATTTTGTGGTCGTATAATGGTATGGCACTGTCGTTGTCAACGGCGGCGGCGTCACTTTAAGTTTTGGCCAATAACTCAAGTTCAAGTTGATCAATCCTTATGAAATTTTAACACAATGTTCCTTGGCACAAAAGGAAGGTGTGGATTGGTTTTGTTTATTATGGCCCCTCCTGTTTTTAAAATAGGGGCCAAAAAGGGCAAAATCGGGTGTTTTCACCTATTTAGCTGTAGAATTTTTATTAATTATCAGATTTTGATTGGGTTTCTTTCAGTGTGCTCCTGAGGTAATTTCCAATCAGTAGTATGTTAATGGATTTCACATCGCATGTACCGTTCATGAGATAAATGGGGTCCAAAAGGGGCGAATTTTAAAAATTTTATTTTTTTAATTTTTGGTCCTATTTTGATGCCATTTTTTGCAATGGAGCATCAGATTTTTGATAATTTGTTTCCATTCCGAGTTATGAGGGGCCAAACCGGGCAAAAATTGCAAACATGCAGATTACATAAAATTTTTATTTTTCATTTGATTTCAATGGGATTTTTTCTTTGGATTCCTCTTGATGTAAGCTTTCTGTTGTATGTCAATGGATTTGGCGTAGCTCTTACAGTTTCCGAGCTATGAGGGGCCGAAGGGGGCCAAAATTGTAAATTTACAGATAACCTAAAATTTTTATTTTTCATCAGATTTTGATGAGATTTTTTTGTTAGAATTCCTCTTGATATAAGCTTTCAATAATGTCAACGGATTTTTCGTAGCTCTTACCATTTCCAAGCTACAAGGGGTCAAAGGGGCCAAAATTGCAAATTTTCGAAATATGTGAAATCTTTATTTATCATCGGATTTCGATGGGATTTTTTTCTTTAAATTCCTCCTGATATTAGGTTTCAGTACTATGCCAACAGATTTTGCGTAAGTCTTACGGTTTCAGAGCTACAAGGGGTCGAAGGGGCCAAAATTGCAAATTTTCAAAATATGTGAAATCTTTATTTTTCATCGGATTTGGATCAGTTTTTAGCTCTCCTGGCTATGCCAGGGTGAGCTTTTGCCATCACATTGGGTCCGTCGTCCATCCGTAAACTTTTCGTTCAAAGATCTTCTCCTCTGAAACCACTGGGCCAATTGGAACCAAACTTGGCCACAATAGTCTTTGGGTGGTCCCCTACAAAAATTGTGTCGCTCAGGTCTGTACGTCATCCAAGATGGCCGCCAGCTGGGACCAAAATTTAACATTGGACCCTATGGAAAAAGAAACGTTTCAAATTCTTTTTCTCTGAAACTACTGGGCCACTTGGCCACAATAGTCCTTGGGTGGTCCCTTACAAAAAAGGTGTTTTTTTAGGTCCGTCCGATTTCCAAGATGGCAGCCAGCGGGAAACATAGTTTTAACATTGGACCCTATTAGAAAACACTTTCAAAGTTCTTCTTCTCTGAAACTACTGAGCCAATTGGAACCAAACTTGGCCACAATAGTCCTTGGGTGGTCCCTTACAAAAAAGGTGTTTTTTAGGTCCGCGTGATTTCCAAGATGGCCGCCAGCGGGAAACATAGTTTTATCACTGGACCCTATGGGAAAACATTTTCAAAGATCTTCTTCTCTGAAACTACTGAGCCAATTGGAACCAAACTTGGCCACAATAGTCCTTGGGTAATCCCTTACAAAAAAGATGTTTTTTAGGTCCGCGTGATTTCCAAGATGGCCACCAGCAGGAAACATAGATTTATCATTGGACCCTATGGGAAAACATTTTCAAAGTTCTTCTCCTCTGTAACTACTGAGCCAATTGGTACCAAACTTGGCCACAATAGTTTTTGGGGGGTCCTTTACAAAAAGGTGTTTTTCAGGATCGCACTACATTCAACATGGCCGCCAGAGTGGGACATAGTTTTAACATTGGACCCTATGGGAAAACACATTCAAAGATCTTCTCCTCTGTAACTACTGGGCAAATTGGAACCAAACTTGGCCACAAGAGTCCTTGGGTGATCCCTTACAAAAAAATGTGTTTTTAAGGTCTGCGCGAATTCCAAGATGGCGGCCATTGGGAAACATAGTTTTAACATTGGAGCCTATGGGAAAACACTTTCAAAGATCTTCTTCTCTGAAACTACTGAGCCAATTGGAACCAAACTCGGTCACAAGAGTCCTTGGGTGGTTCCTTGCAAAAAGGGTGTTTTTTAGGTCCGCGCAATTTCCAAGATGGCTGCCAGCGGGGAACATAGTTTTAACATTGGACCCAATGGGAAAACATTTTCAAAGATCTTCTTCTCTGAAACTACTGAGCCAATTGGTACCAAACTTGGCCACAATAGTCTTTGGGTTGTCCCTTACAAAAAAGGTGTTTTTCAGGATTGCGCTAGAATCAACATGGCCATCAGAGGGGGACACAGTTTTAACATTGAACCCTATGGGAAAACACATTCAAAGATCTTCTTTTCTGAAACTACTGGGCCAATTGGAAACAAACATCGCCACAATAGTCGTTTGGTGTTCCTTTGCAAGAAAGGTGTTTTTCAAGTCAGTGCTATATTCAAGATTGCCACCAGCGGGAAACATAGTTTTAACATTGGATCCTATGGGAAAACATTTTCAAAGATCTTTTTCTCTGAAACTACTGAGCCAATTGATACCAAACTTGGCCACAATAGTCTTTGGGTGGTTCCTTACAAAAAGGTGTTTTTCAGGATTGCGCTACATTCAACATGGCTGCCAGTGGGGGATATAGTTTTAACATTGGACCCTTAGTATGGGAAAACACATTCAAAGATCTTCTCCTCTGAAACAACCTAGGCCAATTGAAACCAAACTTGGCCACAATAGTCCTTAGGTGGTCCTTTGCAAAAAATGTGTTTTTCAGGTCAGCGGGATATTCAAGATGGCCGCCAGGGGGAAACATAGTTTTAACATTGGACCCTATGGGAAAACACTTTCAAAGATCTTCTTCTCTGAAACTACTGAGCCAATTGGAACCATACTTGGCCACAATAGTCCTTAGGTGGTCCCTTGCAAAAAAGGTGTTTTTCAGGATCGCACTATATCCAACATGGCCGCCAGTGGGGAACATAGTTTTAACATTGGACCCTATGGGAAAACACATTCAAAGATCTTCTCCTCTGAATGTACTGAGCCAATTGGAACAAAACTTGGCCGCAATAGTCATTGAGTGGTCCCTTGCAAAAAGGTGTTTTTCAGGTCAGCGCGATATCCAATATGGCAGCCAGCGGGGAACTTAGTGTTTCCCATGGGGTCCAATGTTAAACTAACAGAGGTCTTCTCCGCTTTAACTAATTAGGGATATTGGATTTATAGTTTAATTATATATAAGGGCTCTTTAACATGCAATGTCTATGTTAATCAAGGGCCAGGTGAGCGCTACAAGCTCTTTAGAGCCTCTTGTTTTCTTTGGATTCTTCTTGATATAAGCTTTCAGTAGTATGTCAACAAATTTGGCATAGCCTTTACCGTTTCCGAGCTAAAGGGGCCAAAGGTGCCAAAAAAGCAACTGATTCAAGCTCTTTGTTTGGTCCGCCGTGTGCGGTCCCGGCTTATGAATAGGCCCGCAGCATCCTCTGAGCTTGGAGTATGAGTCTTCCTAACAGAGGACCCCGAGGGAACCCCGGGATATAGAAATAGGACCTATTATCTCCGGTTTGCGGGGTGTGACCCCTCCTAAACAGGGGCTGACCCCGAGGGTCCCGGGATATAGAAATAGGACCCATTCCGTGGTTGTGCGGGATTAATAAATACACAACCCATCTTTCAGATGGGATGTAAACTCAGGTCCACGTGTTGGAAGAAATGCCACGCTTCCTGCATGTTAAAGAACCCTTGTAGCAAGCTTTTTTGAGTGGTCCGTAGGTGATCGGCTACAAGGCTAAATTCTCTGCCCTTTTCGATTTCACCCTACTTTTCCAGTGGCAGTCAGAATTTCCCGTCCCATGACCCATTCCATACCCCAAAGTGATTATTTATTAACAAACTTGTTCTCGTCTTGATATAGCTGAAATATTGCTGAGTAGACGTTAAACAATATTCAATCAATCAATCAATCTTTATTTGGTCCATTTAATTACTGTATCAAGCTCTTTACTGTGTCCTCATTCATTTTGAATTTCACTTGTTCAATTTCATTATTCGACATGCTGCGGTCGTATCATGCTGCACTCGGCGTAGCCCTTTATTGTATTTTGCATGTAGATAGATTATTTGAAGACGATGTGTCATGAACCATGATTGGTGACCTTTGACCGTGACCTTTGTCTTCAAGGTCAGATTATTGCTTTTAGATATTACATTCTGTTTATATCTTGATGATAGAATTGTGCCCATACCTGTGTTGTGTCCACACTTGTACTGTGTCCACACCTGTATTGTGTCCACACACACTTAATTTTGCACTTATATACAGCGGGGCCCCAGAGATGGCTGCCATCTCTCCGATGTCTAGTTGCTGTAGTTACAATTCGTTTATATCACTTGCATAAAGGACTTGGGGAGGAAATATAGCAGTACAGTTAGTAATTCAGTTTGTCTGTTTGTCCATTACAAAGTTGAATTCCATATATAGTTAAGCTTTTGTCCAAAATTCATAAGGAATAGTCATTGAGATTGATATATAAAGAAGGTTGATTTCACTTTGACCTTTATTTCACACGTGAGTGACTCATGTTGTATAGTTTGTGTGACAGTCTAGATCTCGGCAATTTGTACAGGAACAATACTTTGTTAGTTCATGGATGCATCCGGGATATTTATGAGGTTTTTGACTACTACAGGAATGATTCTTTGTCAAAAGGTGCATCTAGGATATTCAAGAGACCTCTGATAACAATTAGGTCACATTGACCTACATTTCATGTATGCATAATCATGAAGCCAAAGATTAAAATTAGGCCACCATAGTCACCATTTTATGGATGACTGACCCAAGTATAAGTTTTTGTAGCAGTCCATATCATGATAACAACAATTTGTACAGCTCTCATACAATTACAAAAAAATGGGTGATCACCTTGTATTTATGTACACACTTGCATATATATTTTTTTTCTGTGTATATATTTAAAATTGTTAATTATGCTACCACTTCATTATGCAAAAGAAAACAAATTGAGACACCAGTCAGAAAAAATGATAAATAGGTTTATCATCCACCCCCATGGTTATAAAAGTAAAACTTGATTCGCATCTGAGCTGGTTAGTGGTTACATCAGGTAGACCAGGTATGTTCCAAAATTGCTAGACGTATCTATCTTCTCTCAAAAATTAAAAAATATTTAAATCAAGAATCAAGAAAACTTTTTTACTCTGGTTACATTCTTCCATTAATTGATTATTGCATAATAATTTGGGGAAGCTGCAGCAGTGAATATTTTAACCGTATTGTTAAATTACAAAAAAGGGCTGCAAGACATATTCTAGATAAAGATTTTTTAGCTCCTTCTGCTGAGTGTGAATCTGCTCCACTGTTTAACACACTTGGTAGGATGACAGTTGATAACAGGATTATATATCACAGATGCGTTTTGATTTTTAAATGTTTAAATGATGATGCACCTTCTTATTTAATTGACAAGATTAGGTTCATCTCTCAGAGTAATCCATATCAATTAAGAAATGTTATTAGTGGTGATTTATGTGTACCAAAAATTACAACAGAACTTTTTAAAAAATAAATCATTTAGTTTTTTCTGGACCTTCTGCATGGAACACTCTACCAGGCTCAGTGTGAAATTCTAAGAATATTGTGGTTTTTAAAAATAAGCTAAAATGCTACTTGCTCAACAAACAAATTGTACCAGCTGAATAAATTTGTATTTTTATAACATTTTGTATCTGCAGGGATTTTTCAGGGTATTTTGGGAAATGGCATTTTAATCCAATTTGGGAATTTTTTATCGACAAAAGATGAATTTTGGGAAATTGCTATATGAATCTTTATAATTGATTTTAATTTAGATAAATTCATTTATTTGTTTTGATTTTGTAAAACCTCATATTTTTATATATTGCAACTATATTAAAAAGCTTATGATAACACCAGAAACATATATATTGATGAAATCCAGGCAGGCAGTTAGAAACGACCATGAATCCATGTTAAAGTTGTTACCTTCAGGTGCACAATTCTGTAATGAGTAAATGTGCATTGAAATTTTTAAGGTGCCTGCAGAGGTTATAGGATACAAAATCCGGAAAGTTTTTTCTCTGATCTTGTTCCGAATTTTACACAACCCGGAAATTCGCCATTTGCAATTCATGGGATTGTTTTCACTTGATTTTGACCATTCTATCGTGAATATTTACACAAAACACAAGCAGTATTCCAATTTCATACATTCTTGAAATGTTTTTCTGTAAATAAAGTGTATGTACTTGTCAGAAAGTTAAAAAAAACAGGATCGTTTTGAAGATTGGTTTTGTTGATATGACGACAACTTGATACAGAAATAATTTGATTTCATCATCCTAATAACCAAGTTTAGTAAGCCCAGTAGCTATTTGAAAATTGGGAATTTATTTACTGCAAATTGGGAAAAAAGTAAGGAAATTGTCATTGGGAATGGGGCCGATATTCGGCCCCTGAGAGATGGGTGAAAAATCCCTGATCTGATATCTAAATGTACTCTTTAATTGTAGTATGCATTATCTTGTGTGTATTCAATATTGTTATTGAGGGCCTCAGGAAAGATTAGTTTGTACTAACTGTGTAACCCTCTTTAAATAAATCTTTTATTCGGGCCCCACATTCAGATGCAAGTGCCCTATAGTTTTCACTTTGTCTGTCTGTCAACAATTTTTTCTGTCACAGATTTCTTGGCTCCTACTGGAGGGAATGATTTGAAATTTGGTCTGAAGCTTGGAAATGATGAGTTGTATTGTGTAAGCAATTTTCAAGATTGTCGGACATCCACTTCCTGTTTGCCGATACTTTGATTTTTATACGCCCATCTTTGACGGGACGTATTGTGGTATACCAGTGTCCGTCCGTCCGTCTGTCTGTCTGTCCGTCCGTCCACACGTCGCACTCTAACTAGAGAACGCTTTGACCATTTTTCTTGAAACACTACAGGATTGTTGGGTATGACGGAAGAAAGCCCCCTATCGTTTTATTTTGTCGTAGGATTTTTCATTCCAGAGTTATGGGACTTTGATTATTCCAAAAAAGCTTGAAATTGCAATTTTTAAACATATGTCGTTCTCTAACTAGAGAATGTTTTGATGATTTTTCTTGAAACTTTGCAGGATTGTTGGGTATGAAGCGAGGAAGCTCCCTATCATTTTATTTTGTTGATTGATTTTTCATTACAGAGTTATGGGACTTTGATTATTTAAAAAAAGCATGAAATACCATTTCCGTCCATATGTCGTACTCTAGCTAGAGAACGCTTTATTCATTTTTCTTGAAACTTTGCAAGATTGTTGGATATGACGGAAGAAAGCTCCCTATCGATTTATTTTGTGGAAGGATTTTTTGTTCCAGAGTTATAGGACTTTGATTATTTCAAAAAAGTATACAATTGAAATTTCTGTCTACACATTGATTTTAAGAGATCGCTACCCCTCTAAACCAATATTCATTAGGGCCCCGCCATGAAATGGCAGGGCCCTATAGTAATCAGCCTGTCCGTCCGTCAGCGTTTTCTATGTCGTATGATAACTCAAGAATGCCTTCACGGATTTTTAAGATTTTTTTACTCAAAGTTGCACTTGACTGAAGGAAGCTCCCTTTGGTTTTTGAAGAAAATCGGAAAATGATTTTTGGGAAAAAACTTCATTTTTATATGAAAAAGTGCATATTTTGAGAATTAGCTCTATGTCGTACGATAACTCAAGATTGCCTTCAGGGATTTTAATGATTTTGATACTCAAGGTTGAACTTTACCAAAGGAAGCTCCCTTTTGTTTTTGTGGAAAATCTGAAAATTATTTTTTGGAAAAAACTTCATTTTTATATGAAAAAGTGCATATTTTGAGAATTAGCTCTATGTCATGCTATAACTCAAGATTACCTTCAGGGATTTTAATGATTTTGATACTCAAGGTTGAACTTTACCAAAGGAAGCTCCCTTTCGTTTTTGTGAAAAATCTGAAAATGATTTTTTGGAAAAAACTTCATTTTATATGAAAAAGTGCATATTTTGAGAATTAGCTGTACGTCTTACAATAAATAAAAATTCCCATCAGGGATTTATATGATAAACACAAGGTTGGTCCTGGTCAAAGGAAGCACCCTTTTGTTTTTTAGGAAAATCTTAGTTCCATGAAATTCCGCAGTCAGGTTTTTGGGACACACAAGGGGCGGGGCCCTTTCTGACTTTGCTAGTATTCTAGATTTTGACTGTTTAACATCAGATGAAATAATTGATACATATCAGAAGTCCCATGTCATGTTTGTTCATATGGAGTTTTTAATTTCAAGAATCATTTAATCAGTTTGCTTTAAAGTGGGGACGGGCATATCATGCGCTCTTGGCGCAGCTGTTTGTTTACTATAAATCAAATTTTCCATCACAGATTTCTTGGCTCCTACTGGAGGGAATGATTCGAAATTTGGTCTGAAGGTTGGAAATGATGAGTTGTATTGTGTAAACAATTTTCAAGTTTGTCAGACATCCACTTCCTGTTTGCCGACACTTTGATTTTTTACTATAAATCGAATTTGCTGTCACAGATTTCTTGACTTCTACTGGGCGGAATGATTTGAAATTTGGTCTGAAGTTTGGAAATGATGAGTTGTATTGTGTAAGCAATTTTCAAGTTTGTTGGACATCCACTTCCTGTTTGCCAATACTTTGATTTTTTACTATAAACCAAATTTTCAATCAAAGATTTCTTGGCTTTCACTTGAGGGAATGATTTGAAATTTGTTCTGAAGCTTGGAAATGATGAGTTGCATTGTGTAATTAGTTTTCAAGTTTGTCAGGCGCCCACTTCCTGTTTGCCGATACCTTGATTTTTTACTATAAATCAAATTTTCCGTCACAGATTTCTTGACTTTTACTTGAGGGAATTATTTGAAAATTGTTCTGAAGCTTGGAAATGATGAGTTGTATTGTATACGCAGTTTTCAAGTTTGTAAAACGTCCACTTCCTGCTTGCCAATACTTTGACTTTTTACTGTTAACCAAATTTTCATCATAAGATTTATTAACTTTTATTGGCTTAAATGATTTTAGTTAAGAAATGATAGGGTTTATTGTTCACTGTATCAACACATTAGTGTGTCAAACAGAATTTGAATCCACACTTACCTGAAATTGACTTTTTGCCCCAAGTTTCAGGATTGAAATTGCGGGGCACTTCCAAAAACACCAGTTTTCTGTATCTAGTTATTATTGTTATTATTATTATTATATCAGCCTGCAGTAGAGCCTTTCCGCAAAAGCCATATCTGGTTGACCCGGATATACCAGGAGTTGACCTGGATATATCAAGCGATTCTCCCAAAGTTTCAAAGGCAATAACTTTTTTCAAGGTTTCAAATGAAATAAAATAGCTAACAATAAAAATCCATTGCATTTGCTCTTTCCGACTAGGTATTCAAAACAGAATCATGATTACAAAAATAGATAAACTAGACGTGAGAAAAATTGTAGAAACTGGGTCATTGATATATCCTGCAGAGCTGTGACGTTTTCACATTATGACGTCATAAAAGCTCCAAGGAACGATAGAATAGCGTTACAACCAAAGGTTCCTGCAAAATTCAAAATCAACATTATTTAGAGTATTTCGGTCAAAATATTCATCCAGTTACAAAACCTTTGCCAATAAAATGATAAAAAAAGTATAAAACATGTTTTTAAGCTTAAAATTGTTGAAAAGGTGAGAATGACATGTATGCTGAAATTCCCGCGTAACTTTGGGAGAATTTGAAACCTTAGTTCAATAATTACAAATCTGAAATACAAAACAAGTTATCGGGCTTTTGATAGCTGATGTATTGTAAAATATCACCCTGCTCGCCAGAATATGACGCTTGGGGCTCATTTGCTACGCTCACTCACCCCTGAGCTTCATATTCTGGCTCACGGGTTGATATTGTATGATACATAGCTGTCAAGAGCCCGATAACATATACATATCTTCGATTTGTGACTGTAAGTATGTGGTTGTACTTTCTATTAAAATTTTTGCATTGAAAATTTTACAGTTTTTTCATGATTGCAGAAATAATAACCCAATAATAAAAAAAAACCTGCAGTATGGTACTTAAATATATATTTCAGGGTTGGGGGTAAACAAGGTGCTATGCACAGATGTAAAGTATGTAATGGTAGAGGTGTAAAAGTCACATTAAGACAGCTAGGACCTGGTATGGTACAACAGATGCAGTCTATATGTCCAGAATGTCATGGGGAAGGTATGTATAAATAGAATTTAAAAAATTCTTAATTATCACAAATTAAAGGCTCGGAATGGTCAAAAGGGCGATTTTCAGCATTGGATTTCCAAAATGTTAAAATAATTCATTGTGTACTGTCTTTAATTTGCATTTGTAGATCAAGTTTCTAATCAACCCAATTCCCAATTACTTCAAAACGATTGCCAGTTTTATTTTTGCACTTAAACATTAATGCAATAAAGCAGATATAAATTTGCCATGAGTATTCCCCTGTTTACAGTATATCATTTGATTGTTTTTGACATTTTTCTTATATCTAGGTGAAACTTCAATTTTTAATGACATTTTTTTTTATATCTAGGTGAAACTTCAATTGTTTGTGACATTTTTTCTATATCTAGGTGAAACTATAAGTGAAAAAGACAAATGTAAAGAATGTAAAGGAAAGAAAGTAACACAACAGACCAAAGTGTTAGAAGTACATGTAGATAAAGGCATGAAAGATAACCAAAAAATTCCATTCCGAGGAGAAGGAGATCAACTAGTAGGTCTTTTGATTAGAATTTGTACTTATATTGATCATTTGTTAGATGAAGAAAGATAGCAAATTTAAAATGACATCCAGTATACACATAAAGACCTATCTAAAGTGAATAAAAAAAATGGTATAAGGAATAAGAATTTTTGGCATATGTAGATTTTCAGAGCTTTGAGTTTCATCTCCAGTGTTGCATTTGAAAATTTGGCAGGAAACCGAACCTCTCTTAATTTTTCATTGACTTTGCATTGAAAATTGCTAACTTTAAACAAGCAATGCAAGTAGTATTAAGGATAAGATAAAAAAATTTGTTATTAGTCTATTCAAGATATTTTTTAATCATATTTTGAACAGAATGTACATTAATTCTAACTTATTATAATTGATAAAATTTAAGAAGATCTAAAATTTAACACAAATTTAAAAACCTGACGAGTGAGGCACCTTTACATTTCAAGTCGTTTTTAGCTCACCTGACTATGCTATCACTTAGCGTTCCGCGTCTGTCGTCCGTCCGTCGTAAACTTTTCATTCAAAGATCTTCTCCTCTGAAACCACTGGGCCAATTGGGACCAAACTTGGTCACAATAGTCCTTGGGTGGTCCCCTTTAGAAATTATATCCGGCGTGTCCGTACCTAATCCAAGATGGCCCCCAGCGGGGAACATAGTTTTAACATTGGACCCTATGGAAAAGACATTCAAAGATCTTCTTCTCAGAAACTGCCAGTCCAATTATAACCAAACTTAGACACAATGGTCCTTAGATGTTCCCTTCCTAAAAAGGTATTCGACAGGTCCGTACCTAGTCTAAGATGGCGTCAGCGGGGAACATAGTTTTAACATTGGACCCTAAGGAAAAGCATTCAAAGATTTCCTTCTCAGAAACTACCAGTCCAATAATAACCAAACTTAGACACAATGGTCCGTAGATGATCCCTTCCAAAAAAGGTATCAGACAGGTCCATACCTAATCCAAGATGGCCGCCAGCAGGGAACATAGTTTTAACATTGGACCCTATGAAAATTACATTCAATGATCTTCTTCTCACAAACTACCAGTCCAATTAAAACCAAACGTAGTCACAATGGTCCTTAGATGGTCCCTTCCAAAAAAGGTATCTGGCAAGTCAGTACCTAATCCAAGATGGCCGCCAGCGGGGAACATAGTTTTAACATTGGACCCTATGGGAAAGGCATTCAAAGATCTTCTTCTCGGAAACTACCAGTCCAATTATATGCAAACTTAGTCACAATGGTCCTTAGATGGTCCTTCCCAAAAAAGTTATCAAGCAGGTCTGTACTTCATTTAAGATGGCCGCCAGCGGGACCAAAGTTTTAACATTGTACCCTATGGAAAAGACGTTCAAAGATCTTCTTCTCAGAAACTACAAGTCCAATTATAACCAAACTTAGTCACAATGGCCCTTAGATGGTCTGTACCTCATCCAAGATGGCCACCAGAGGGAACATAGTTTTAACATTGGACCCTATAATATACATTCAAAGATCTTCTAAGAAACTACTGGTCCAATTAGAACCAAACTAAGCCACAGTGGTCCTCAGGAGGTCTGGTCCCATCCAAAAAATGTATCTGGCAGGTCCATACCTCATCTAAGATGGCCACCATCTGGAACATAGTTTTTACATTGGCCCTATTGATTTAAGGGGAACATCTGCCCAAATTTTTGAATTTTTATTTGAATTGTGGTCTGAATGTTTCCATTTCAGCATTATGTATTACCTTGATTATAAGGGTAACCCCTGCCCAAATTTTTTTTTTAATGTTGTTCTGTTATGGGTTGTGATGGATGGTGGATCTTTCAGTTGCCATGGAAACCAAACAAGAATACTATGATTTTAGAAAAAAAAAGTATTCTGCTAAATTTTATGTTGTTTTTTTTTCCTATTGGAAATGCCTTTTATCTATGTCAGCCATGGTCCAGGTGAGCAATACAGGCTATACAGGCTCTTGAGAGCCTCTTGTTGTATAGAAGCTTCTCTTATGAAAACAAAGTTAAGAATGGAGTTTGTTTTAGCATTGAAAAAATATGCTCCTCATAGTTAGGAAATGGGAGTTTTTTGTTACTTGACTATAAAAAAGATTAGTGTAAGCAATGTGTTGTTGTGATAATTATAGGTTCTGTCTGGACTCCAGATATTATCCCCTCAACCTATGAATACAGCTTTCACTGGTGTTGCTTTATACTTAAAATTTGGTTGGGTCAGCCTTTTAACAACCCTATAAAAGTACTCAAATGAAGCATTTAATTGTTTTAAATACAATTTAAATTGTAATGAGGTATTTATATTGCACATTATATGATTATAACTGCACATTTGATTATGTTTTTAAAATCATCTGCTTATTTGGTGATTCAGTAATTTTGAAATACAGTTAATTGAGATGATATGATACGCAACATTTTTGAGCGATCAATCAACGAAAATACTGCAGTTGCATGAAAAAAACTGCAAATGTAATTAACTACTAACCTAATCCATATATTTTATGCTTGTAGCCTGGCATTCAAATCCATGATTTCAAACACAAGAACATGATTTATATAGAAGATGCATTGAAGATCAGTTTATAATCACTTTATTTTATATTTGCAGCCTGATATTGAACCCGGTGATTTTTACAAACGCAAGAGCATGATGTATTTAAAAGAGACGGAGATCTGTTAATAATCCCTTTATTTTATATTTGCAGCCTGATATTGAACCTGGTGAAGTTATAATTGTTTTACAAACACAAGAACATGATGTATTTAAAAGAGACAGAGATCTGTTAATAATCTCTTTATTTTATATTTGCAGCCTGATATTGAACCTGGTGATGTTATAATTGTTTTACAAACACAAGAACATGATGTATTTAAAAGAGATGGAGAAGATCTGTTATGTTCCTATACATTAAGTTTAACAGAAGCTTTATGTGGATTCCAGTTTACATTAAAACAATTAGATGGTAGAGATTTACTAATTAAGTGTCCCCCAGGTCAAGTTATACATCCAGGTAAGTTTGATTACATAAAACATCTGTATGGAGTAAATGTATCCATAAATTCTCCAGTAGAGTTTCAAACACCATAGTGTTAACCTTATAACTAATATATATTATTTTATGAAAATATGCTTTTAGAATGTGTAGTCTTTTGTATAAGTTGGTCTGTGCAAAAGGGTTACCTTTAGATTCTGTAGGTTTAGGAGACCTTTTAGCCCAGTTGCAACAAAGTTCACATCAGATTCAAATGAAGCTTGGATATGACTTGTTCAACTGTTAAGGATGACCAAGGTTGATTTTGAGAATGTTAAGAGTTAGACGTCAAGATATGCAAGAAATATTTTTTGTTGTAGGACAAAAACCAATTTTTATACGCCCGTCTTTGACGGGACGTAGTATGGTATACCGATGTCCTTCCGTCCGTCTGTCCGTCCGTCTGTCCACACGTCGTACTCTAACTAGAGAACGCTTTGATCATTTTTCTTGAAACTTTGCAGGATTATGGGTATGATGGAAGAAAGCTCCCTATCGTTTTATTTTGTCTTTGGATTTTTCGTTCCAGTCTTATGGGACTTGGATTATTTCAAAAAAGCTTGAAATTGCAATTTTCATCCACATGTCGTACTCTAACTAGAGAACGCTTTGATCATTTTTCTTGAAACTTTGCAGGATTGTTGGGTATGACGGAAGGAAGCTCCCTATTGTTTTATTTTGTTGATGGATTTTTTGTTCCAGAGTTATGGGACTTCGATTATTTCAAAAAAGCTTGAAATCTCAATTTTCGTCCACATGTCATACTCTAACTAGAGAACGCTTTGATCATTTTTCTTGAAACTTTGAAGGATTGTTGGGTATGACAAGAGAAAGCTCCCTATTATTTTATTTTGTCGATGGATTTTTCATTCCAGAGTTATGGGACTTTGATTATTTAAAAAAAACATGAAATACCATTTCCGTCCACATGTCATATTTTAGCTAGAGAACGCATTATTCATTTTTCTTGAAACTTTGCAAGATTGTTGGATATGACGGAAGAAAACTCTCTATCGTTTTATTTTGTGGAAGGATTTTTCGTTCCAGAGTTACAGGACTTTGATTATTTCAAAAAAGTATGAAATTGTAATTTCTGTCTACACATTGAAATCTTTTATTTTAAGACATTACTACCCCTAAACCAATATACATTTTTTATACGACCGCAAAAATCTTGCGGTCGTGTTATGGTATGGGGCTGGCGTCGGCGTCAGCGTCTGTGGACAGCATAACTTTGGTTCTAGTGAACGGATTGTTACCAAATTTTTGCATGATGTTTGTTGGCACAAGCTTAAGCCCGGGTTTTAATTTCGCGTTCCCTGCCCAACCCATTTTTGAAAAAGAGGCAAAAAAGGGGCCAAAAAGGGATTAAATTAGGTATTTTCGTGTCTGTGGACAGCATAACTTTGGTTCTAGTGGACGGATTGTTTTCAAATCTAAGTATGATGTTTCTTGGAACATTCTTGAGAAATGTTTTTTTCCTTTAGTTTTTGGCCCCGCCCATTTCAGAATAAGGGGCCAAAAAAGGGTTGAATTGGGTGTTTTCACATATTTGACTGTAGAATCTTTATTATTTATTGGATTTTGATGGGGTTTGTTTCAGTGTGCTCCTGGGGAAATTTCCAATCTGAGTATGCCAACAGATTTCACGTAGCATGTACCGCTCACGAGATAAATGGGGCCCAACAGGGGCTAATCTAAAAAAAATTATTTTTTTTATTTTAATTCGGATTTTGATGCAGTTTTTTTCAATGGATTCCTTGTGAAAAATTATTATGGCACTCAGCTATTAGATTTTTGATAACTTGTTTCCTTTCCCAGCTATGAGGGGCCGAAGGGGCCAAAGTTGCGAATTTGCAGATTATGTAGAATTTCTAATTTTCATCAGATTTCAATGGGATTTTTTTCTTTGGATTCCCCTTGATCTAAGCTTTCAGAGGTATGCAAAACGGATTTGGCGTAGCTCTTACCGTTTCCGAGCTACAAGGGGTCAAAGGGGCCAAAATTGCAATTTTTCTAAATATGTCAAATCTTTATTTTTCATCTGATTTCGATGGGATTTTTTTCTTTGGATTCCTCTTGATCTAAGCTTTCAGAGAAATTTTAACGGATTTTGCGCGGCATATACCGTTTCCGAGCTACAAGGGGTCAAAGGGGCAAAAATTGCAATTTTTCTAAGTATGTCAAATCTTTATTTTTCATCGGATTTTGATGGGATTTTTTTCTTTGGATTCCTCTTGATCTAAGCTTTCAGTAGTATGCCAAAGGATTTGGCGTAGCTTTTACCTTTTCCGAGCTACAAAGGGTCAAAGGGGCCAAAATTGCAATTTTTCTAAATATGTCAAATCTTTATTTTTCATCAGATTTGGATGGATTTTTTTTTTTTCTATGGATGTAAAGTGTTAGTTGATAGTAACATATTTTGCATAGCTCGTACAGTTTTTTTTTTATCAATAAGTGATCAAAAGGGTTGATTTTTTCCGTAGTTTGTTTCCAGCTAATAACTGTGTCAAGCTTCTTTTTGTGTCCATCTAATTATTGTGTCAAGCTCTTTACTGTGTCCACATTCACTTTGAACTACTTTTGTTGAAGTTTCAGTGATCGACATGCTGCGGTTGTATCATGCTGCGCTCGGCGTAGCCCTTTATTACTGCTTAACATCAGATGAAATAATTGATACATATCAGAAGTCCCTTGTCATGTTTGATCATATGGAGTTCTTAATTTCAAGAATCATTTAATCAGTTTGCTTTTAAAGTGGGGACGGGCATATCATGCGCTCTTGGCGCAGCTGTTTATTTTATAATGACATCCAAATCAATTGAAACTTTTGGAAATTTTGAAGGGAAGATAGTTTTTGATGCTTTTGATGTAATTGACTGTAAAATAAATTTTAAAATGTCAGAAATGTTTGGTTTTCTTGATGACCGCTCGAAGAGTTTAGGTTCAAATAATATCAGACTAAGGTATTTTTGCAAGGTACAATCAGGTCAAAAGTTGAGGTTGCAGTTTTTGAAAATATATTGAAATATTTACTGGACAGTAAGTTGGAAAATTAAAATTATAGTGAAAATGAAGCCTTGTCATTATGTTGGTTAAAAGAAGGAATAGTAGAAATGGTTCCTAGACAATAAGTCATTAATTCCTTAGGGCTGTTCCAGAAAAATTGACATGGGGGGGTTGAAGGCACTTTTTATTGACCCCAACCACCCATAGAATTCTTGCCCATATGTACAATACAAAAGGATGAAGAAAACACAACCACCCACAGAAATTTATATAAAGTGCCTTCAGAGGGTCCCAGACCAACATTTCTGGAACAGCCCTTAGGGCTATTCCAGTAAAAATTCCCACCAGGGGGTGGAACGCCACTTATTTTTATACCCCCCACCAAGAGAAAAAAAATATATATTAAGCTCTTAGGATACAATAGAAATTTACCCACCACCAACAGAAAAAAAATCACTGGTGTTCCACACCCACACCCCATCCCAACACTGGGAATTTTAAATGGAATAGCCCTTATTTGATTTAAATGAAACTCTGCCTCATAGTGTATCAAAAAAGTCCACACTTGATTCAAATGTAAATGGGTCACATTATACTTGAAATTGCAACTCCACTTTTGTACCCTTTTGCATTTAAATTTTTCTGGTCTTTAAATAAATTTGGTCTCTCAAGTCAGTTTTATTTTTAATGTGATTGAACATTGTATACAACAGTTATTTCCAGCATTTTGATTTAAGGACCATTTCCATTTCAGAATATGTCAAAATTAAGCAGTAATGCCATACATATTATCACAAAGTCAAAATAAATTGATTACCAATAGTTTTGTTTATGTTATAGGATCTGTTAGAGCAGTAAAAGGAGAAGGAATGCCTGTTTACAGAAATCCATTTGAAAAGGGAGACATGTTTGTCACATTTGATATCACTTTCCCACCGCAAAACTTTGCTGATGAAGAACAACTTAAAGTAAGATAAACTTAGATTGACATAAATTTTGGGTTCTATTCTAAGAATTTTGCCATCTGTAAAAATGTGTACACCTAAAAACTGAATTTTGGTGTTTATTATCTGCATTGGCGCATGTAGTTTACCCTCTTCAGCCCTCCATGTAATCTACTAAATGTCAACCAAAACTAACAAAATTTGAGATTGAGATACGTATTTTGTTTCAGCGTGGCCACCAAAATTTTCAATTAGCCACTTAAATTTTAGTGATGGAGGCCAAATTTGGGAGTTTGAATTGAATCTTACTTTGACTGCTTGTTCTCTTGGGAAAATGTCCAGAAAAAAATGTAGTTTGTGTTGAAAAAAAGGACAGGAAGCATTTATTATAAGTCCACTATAGGTTTACACTTCATCTGTCACAAATTTTACAGATTATCTTATAAACATTTGTAGATAGTGATATTAGAGACAGTCATCATCAGTTTCAGAATTAGTTCAAGTTAAGATGTGGTCCACTGATATTTGACATATTTGATGGAATTATATACCTTGGACTTCAGAAAAAAATGTCGTTGAGATAGTTGTTTTCCGGACATTTTTCTGAAGTGTTTCAGATATTTGTGGTCATATTATAGCATGGCCTTTGATGTCAATGTCTGTAGACATCATAACTTAAGCTCTAGTTCTGTAGCAATAATTAAGTACGGTCGTAAATCAGGAACTGTAAAATCAGAATAAACATCAACCAGAAAAAAGGATGAGGACATTTACTTAAGAAAATACCAAGCAGTGAAAAAAGGCATGAATACCATGTGGCAATTTTTAGCTCACCTGGCTATGCAAGGGTGAGCTTTTGCCATCACTTGTTGTCCGTCCGTCGTAAACTTTTTTTTTCCTCTGAAACTATTGGGCCAATTTAATCCAAACTTGGCCTGGGTCATCACCAGGGTATGTAGTTTAAAAAATGTGTTCGGTTAGTCCGAGGACCAAACAACATGGCCGCTGTTACTAAAAATAGAACATAGGGTTAACTTGCTGTTTTTGGCGAATAACTCAAAAACCGTTGCAGATATAAAAAATCTGACGAGATAAAATTGCTCAGAATGATGAGATCTATCTGCCCTGCAATTTTGAAGAAAATCTGAAAACCCGTCTTGGAGATACAGTCCTTTTTCCGTAAAATTTTCAAAATTTATGCATTTTTTTATTTTTTTAATTTTTATTTCAAAAACTAACAGATAGAGGTGAAGTGTTAATTGCAAAAATGATCAGCATATCAAGGTCTACATACTCTGAAATTTTGAAGAAAATCCAACGGCCTGTGTATTAGTTATTGACTTTTTCACACAAAAAAAAAAAAAAAAATTCAATGCCATATGATTATGGGTTATTTCCCTTTAAATTCTGTTTTCAAATTTTCTTTGGTTTACTTTTCTCTATAAAGTTTTAGAGAAATTCCCTGCTAAAGTTTTAGAGAAATTCCCTGCTATTAAAAATGAGTATTTGTTACATAATCAGGAGCAAAAAAGTGTTTTTGTACAAATTTTTATATTTTTTGGCAAAAATACTTTCATAATCTTTACTTATTTCACAAATTAATAATAATTATATATAAATGTATATTGTGTCTAGTAGTAATTCTTGTTTACCTTCCATGCAAACATCTCTCCCAGATAAATATTGAAGTAGCATCTTAACTTCATTGCCTGCATAACTTTATAACTGCCCTGCATGGCTATGCCATGGTGATCTTCTTGCCTTCACTGTGTCAGTGGTCTGTCCATCGTAAACTTTTCATTCAAACATCTTCTTTTCTGAAACTGCTGGACCAATTGGAACCAAACTTGGTTACAATGGTCCTTAGGTGGCCCCTTTTTAAAAAAATGTCTGGCAAGTCTGTATCATATCCAGGATGGCCTCCAGCAGGGAACGCAGCTTAACATTCGACCCTATGGTAAAGCATTCAAATATCTTCTTCTCTGAAACCACTGCTCCAATTGGAACCAAACTTGGTCACAATAGTCCTTTGGTGGTCCCCTTTAAAGATTTTGTCTAGCAAGTCTGCACGTCATCCAAGATGGCCACCAGCTGGGAACTTTGTCCAAAATTGGACAATGTTGCAAAAATCTTCTCCTCTGAAAATACAGGGCCAATTGGAACCAAACAATGGTCCTTAGGTGGCCCCTTTTAAAAAATGTGTTCAACAAGTCCACATCATATCCAAGATGGCCACCAGGAGGGAACGTGTTTTTAACTTTGGACCCTATAGGGAAACATATTTAAAGATCTTCTCTGAAAGTTCATGGCCAATTGGAATCATTCTTAGTCACAATGGTCCTTACTTGATCCCCTTCATAAAATGTGTCTGGCATGTCCACATAGCATCCAAGATGGCAGTCAGCAGGGAACATTGTTTAACCTTGGACCCCATGGGAAATCATTCAAAGATCTCCTCTGAAAATACTATACCAATTGGAACCAAAGTGAGGCACAATGATCTTTACATGGTCTTCTTCAAGAAAGGTGACAGTCGGTATACGCCCCATCAAAAATAGCTGCCAATGGTGAACATAGTTTAATTTTGGATCATATATATATATAACATCAGAAAACTTCAAAATGAGACCCTTAAACAGTCAATAAACAAATTTGAAAATGAGAAGCTTAAACGTTGTGATTATTTTGACTTATTGTGTCAGCCATGACCCAGGTGAGTGATACAGGGTCTTGAGAGCCTCTTGTTAATAACCCTTGACATGGTACATTTGGTTACATCTACGTCTACTAACAATCATTATATACTAATACAAACATGTAAGGGTGAAAATTTGATATACTGCATTGAAGAAATATATTATCCAAACTAGGAATAGCCTATCCAGAAAATACACAAACACTAAAGACACATAAGATGACGACAATAATGGAAACTCCCTCTGTGTGAACATAAACACCATCGCGGCAACAGGTTTTTAAAATTATTTCATTCTATAAAATAAATGTGAATTGTGACATAAAAAAAATCCATAAAAGAAAAATCTTATTTCAAAATTTAAGCTCAATAATTTCTTATTTTCTAAATATATTTCTAAAAATAAATTTATCGAAAAAAAAATTTACAACACATCACAAGGTTACACAAATTCAAAATGAACACACAAAACAGAAGAGGATACCTTTAAAAAACACCCCAAAACATTAAGAGGATACACTTACTTCTGATTTTTACTCAGGAAATTTAAGAAATTATTTTATGGATTTTTATTTGTTACAGAAACTAGAAGTTTTGTTACCCAAAAGACCAGACAGAGAAATTCCTACTGGGGAGGATGTTGAAGAAGTAGACTTAGTAGATTATGATGATAGTCGAAATCGCCGTAGAAACAGAGATGCTTACAATGAAGACGATGATGATGATGAAGAGGGACACGGACCTAGAGTGCAATGTGCACATCAATAACGATATATGACATTTAGGATGAAATTAGGGAGGAATGTATGAGAGTTGATACGGAGTAAGTGAGTGGGTGTGTTAATTATTTAAATATTCTCAAGAACAATATTTTTTAAAGATTTTTTCCTAAATATAAACAGCAAAAATATGTCTTCATATTACCTGATGTTGTTGTTAGGGAATCATTTTTGGGTTTTATTGAATAATATGACATCCTTTGCACAAAAACTTTGTGTCTTGCATATGTTATACAGCCAAAAAAAATCTGCTGATGTTAGCATACCCAGGCTTATATGGACGAACATATCAGCCTTCCTTTGTTGATAAGTCCGTATCAGCCTGGGAATGTTTATATTGGCTTTAAAGACCAAAAGTATTTAATCAACACTTTTGGCCGCTACAGAGTCTTTGGATGATAAACAGGCCAATATAGGAAAGGGCAAATACTAATCTTATTATTGCAAAATTTTCAGCAGTTCAAAATCTAAAATTACATACTTACCAGTGTAAATGTACTACATGTACTTATATATAAGCATATTTGGTACTCTAAGTAAATGTATCTTGAAATTTAAAAGACAAACATGAGATCTAATCTAAATTTTTTGGACATATTGTTGTTTTTTGTTCAGTACTTTTAGTTTAGACCACTTCAACTTAATGTGTGTATACATATCAGGATCACAAAAAAATATGAAGTGGTATTAGATTATTTTAATTTTATTTTGTTGTAAAAATTTGATTGAAAAACTTATTATCACAAATTCCTAACCATCAGACTGGTAGATTCCTGTCAACTTACCTGCATGCAAAAGCTTTGTTTAAATGTACTGTTGTTTTATTGTTATAGATAAAAAGAACCATTCTTTCATCTCATTTTAAAGTCTGTGGAACTCCACAAATAATGAAACCTTTCAAGTTGTCTTCATATTGATCAAAAATGGAATAGAAGTATAAATTTTTGTATGTATTACACTTGGATGCCAAATTTTTTTCTTAAAGAAAATCGTCAATTTGCAAATATTTTTTGAAAGCTATGCTGAGTGGTGGACATAGAAGATAATCTATCATCAAATGATACAAAGTGGTCTGTTATGGTATTTTTTTATATACAATGTAGTTTTTTCCATTATTTAATTTTAGAATAGTTCATGAACTTTTTTATCCCTGTGTTCATATAATACTTACACTGTTTATGGCTTTTATCACAAGTTAGACTGAATATTATTTTGTAATTTTAGTTGCTGTACTTTTTGTTTTTCTTATTTAATTACATCTGTACAATACTGTAAACAAAAATGGTAAAGCTTGTTTAGATTTCATTGTTATGTAATACATTTATAGGGGGTTCAGTTGATAGCTCTAGCAAAATACATTTTTAGCAATATTTTATCCAGTCGTTGTCAGAATACAATGTATGTGGTAATGAGAAACATTTTTGGGATTATCGCCCTGTACCAAGTTTAATACTTATACATTATCAGAGGGAAGATTATTTAGTTAGCATATCAATACAAACCCTTTTTGATAGTCAAATTAAAATGTTCTTCTGCAAATGGTGGTTTACACTGTGATTTGACCCATGTGAGATCAATGCATGCGACCTCGTCTCCCATGGGTAAATGACCAGTCATAAGTGTTCATTTTTGTGATGCAATAATTGTAACAATGACTAAACACCATAAAACACCTGATTTCAGAATGTTAGGTACACTCAAATGTTGACGTCACTCCCACAGTATAGGTTTCCAGATGTTTGTTGTCGTATTTGAAGGAAGAAATAGCTATTTACATTCAATCAAAATCAAAGATCAGAATAATTTTCATTCATGTAAGAAATTCTTCGACTCATTCTCTCATTTCGCTGCACTCCACTCGAGAAAAGACGGAATTTCTTACATTCATGAAAGATACCCTGATCTTTCCTCTGCTCTCATTTATGAAGCTATTAATCTTCCTTTTGACGATATATAACTTACTTGGTACAGGGAGATAACCAACAAATGACTCTCATTGAATATGGTCAATTGTTCATGCATACAACTTCTTTAGTGATGTATACAGAAAAAGTTAGAGATATTCAAATTGAAACACTTGATATATTGATTCAAATAATTTTTCGCTGGTTTGCATATTTATGGTCATATTTATGTGTTGCATTGTAGGTATCTGTTATCATTGTTGTGTTTTCATTTTCTGACTATTTGTAGAAGGTTCCTTACATGTGGAAGAGCTATTATGAAATTTGCAGTCACTATGAAAAAGTCATATGTTCATTTTTTATTGAAACTTAATTCTACTTGCAAATTTTTAAAAAAATGTTTATTTCATATGGTTGAAAAATCCTTATTTTCGGTTTCTTAAACATGGGTCATGTTTCATTTTGTATTCTGCAGTTATATTTCTGTCAGTAAATACCATCATCAAAATAAGTCAAAACTGGTCATTATCAGATCCCAATTTGATGTCGACTGTGTGGGCATGGCTTAAAGTTTTGTTAGCATTGCCTACTATATCATTACCTTTTAATGCTCCTGATTTCCTGTTTTTGAAGTACGATTTGATCAATCAATGAAATACACACATGGTTATTGATAAGCACACTGCACTCTAGGTCCATGTCCCTCTTCATTGTCATCGTCTTCATTAATTTTTATTTTCCAATTGGTTAAATGAGGGTCATGTGTTATTTGTATTTTCTGTAAAATGTTTGACCGTCAATATCATCATTGAAATCAGACCAGAAAATTGGACATTATCAGATTTTAACATGATGTTGACCTGGTGGGCGTGGCTTAAAGAAATAAACCCAAAAATAATTGAAAAATTTGTTTAGTATTAAGATATAGATTGTCCATAGGACTTGTATTGACTGCAATAACCTCTCCTCTGGCTTGGTCTTTATCTATGGCTTGTCTTCTGGGTAGTCCATTTGTCATGATAATGAACATCTTATCCATATTAAAATTAAATAATAAATAAGGATTCGAATGTACCATATTATTTAGAATCTTGTCTAGTCTACCAGAACAAAAATTATTATGTAAAACACAGATTACAGAGGATAAACATTTGATAAAGAGGAATTGTTTCAAGTGCATACCTGCCAACTTTTGAAAATCTCCATGAGGGTTTTTATGCGCGACCTTCCTTTTCAGTCGTGTGAGAGTTTGCGGCGTTTTGTGCGAAGTTTTTTGTCTGATACTTGATGCTCTTTTTTCTTATCAAATACAAATATCTACCTGTTATAGAAGATATTACTTTTTATTGAGGGATGAAGTCATTCCTCTTTTGTTGTGTTTTTGGGCATTTCTGTTGGTTCTTAAATATTTTTGGTCAAATAAATCAGTTATGAACTGTTTTTGGACCATTTTGTGCTTTATGTTCTGTTACATTTTAACTTAGTTTTAACTGTTAACGGGAAACAAAAAGCAGTGCTTGCTGTTCATCATTATGTTGCTCTTATTTGAATTTAGAGTTGACTGTTTTGGGGAAAATTAAAGATTGTAAGCTTGTTAATGAAACCATTCTCTCTCTCCTTTATTATTTGTCTGATGTACATTTACTGCATTTCTCCTTTTATTCCATTCTTCTATGAATAAAGCAAGCATTACATTTTTAAAATATTTTTTGCCTTTTCTGATTCAGTCAAAAGAGTGGTGTTCTGGGATTTTGAGTGACCTTTCGTGCATTACAGTAGCAATGTTTGTTAACGTCGTTAAGGCTACTCAGTTCAACTATGCAAACTCTGCAGAATGGGGAACTTGCAACAACTTAGTCACTGGCATAGCCAACCACGGAACTGTCAAGTGTGGTGCTTGCAGCTTGTTGTATCAGGAATTGTGAACCTTGATTCATAACTCAAGAACTTTTCACTATGATTGCCAGTGGTCCATCCAGTTACATAACTTTATTTATGTCGTCGAAGTCTTTAAATCAACCAAACTCGTCATATTTACGATTGTTTACATGCCGGCTCCAATCAGCTGTTTTTCACGCCAATACCGCGTGATAGATGTAAACCCGATTCTGATTGGCTAATATTGAGAATATGGTTAACTCCCTTTTGAGAATTTGGATTATCTCCCTTTCAACAACCAAAATCGTGTAAACAAACATTTTTTTGTGCGAATTTCTTCAAAATCGTGTTTTATGCCAAATTTTTGTTTCATGATCGTGAAATCGTGACTGAAGGTTAAAATCATGTAGATCACGCCAAAATCGTGAAAGTTGGCAGGTATGCAAGTGATAATGGGCTTAGAAGATTCTTTTGAACAGTTAGTACTTTCTGATATGTATACTTTATGCACTTCTGATCAGTACGGGGCCATTGTGTCACCATTGTCTGAGTGTCATACTTTTGGGGAACATAATAGATTCGAGCCATCTTCTTCTAGTTCATATCTTCATCTACATTCAAAAGCTTTTAAAGTGTATTTTATACAATGACCATGGTTTTCTGTCTTGTCTCATTTACTAACTTCCATTTATAGACATTCAGAAATGCAGTGACATTATGGGACTGTCATTGTTCTGACTTAACTGGTCAAAACGCATTTTACATGCTCCTGAGCTTGCACAATGTCATTTATGAGGACAGAAGTTGAATTTCTTGATTTGGTAGATCATTTCAGATTTCACATACATTTGTTGAAGGATTTTCATTCCATTGTCCATTAAAGGTTATCAATGTAAGAACAAGGATCAGGTTATCCATTGTTTGTTATAGTCCATGTTTATCTACATACTGTAGGGTTTGTATACAATGATTAAACTTGACCTGAACTTCTGAAGAATAAGTTGTAATAAATCTTTGTAATACTTGAAAAATAAATAGACCAGTCATCAGCCATCAAATCAAATACTTGTAGGTATTTATCAGAGATTGGAGCAACCTGAATTGGTCACCATGGATACAATATTTTTCTTCGCTTGGCAAATTTCTTTTCATTCTTTACCTTGCGCCTGCAACAAAGTTCTGCATTTATCACATGAACACAGCTCATGATTGTATGTCCAGTTCTGTGAAATGTGAGGTAACGGAGCTTGCTCTTTGTCCATTCTTCACACTGTTTGCATAAGACACATGTTGCTGTATGTTTCCATTAATAGTTTATTCATTAATTTGTATATAATGGTGGAGAATATGTGGTAGGAAATGTTTCCGGTATACAACTACAATCTTCCAAGTACAAAGTGATGTTGTGCCTTGTCCTTTTTTCTTGAGATGGCTATGCCATTTTAAAAGAAAGTACTATTACAAATAAATCTCTTCATAGACTTTATTTAGCATTTAATTTAGCTTTGTACAAATTATAAAGAGGGCATACTGGATGAAAACTTTTTTTAAACGTTTTTTAGGTTCGCAGCATAGCTTATCTTTATAGTTTTGTGTTCGAACAAAAAACTTATAAATAATGTCTCTAGTTAGACCTGTCATATTGTTTTTTATATAAGGTCGACACTGTCAGTCTGATATTTAAGCATGAGAATATATTGTGTATTTATAAGAATTTTAGTCTAATTAACCTTTTTATACAAAGCATTTAAAATACAGCTGTAGTTATTCATGTACATGAAATCATACATTTATTTATTGTAAAGTTGTGGACTTGGGATGGTATTTGTACAGCAATTCATTACTCTGCTTCAGAATTCATTGAATTTCGGGTAGAAATTTCTACATCACTTATGACATATATGGTTTTTGGAAGTAATGTATACTTATTTTGAAAGAACTTCAGTTTGAAAATTCAAAAATCTGTTAATATTTTGCTGTTGTAACTTTCCGAGTTTGTATTTTAAAAGGGCAAAATTCATGATTAAATAATGATAACCATAAGAAAGGTTTTCAATAAATCTCAGAAATTGTCACAAAAAAGTTTTGTTTCATGCAGAAATACAATTATAGGATGTCACCTACATTTTGGAACAGTTAAATTGTAGTAGACATATTGTTTTATCTTTCTTGGTCAAACAGATACTATTAGCCAATAACTTTTGTCTGTTGGGAAAATATTATCAATGTACTTTAAAATTCTTGATATAAGTTTAGATTTTCATTATACCGAATATTCTTCCATTATTTGTTTTGTATTCTCTAATGATTTGTCAATTTCTGACTTAAAAATCACCGATTTTTCACAGATGAACAATGGACTTAACAGTATAGTATTGTATAACCAGATGCTAAAATATATGAAATTCAATAATGTACTCTCTGTTTCAAAAACTACAACATTGTAGATTAAAATACACCAGAATTTTTTAATTTGTCCATGGAAAAGATCGACATATTGCCATAGGTCAACAATCGATTTTTCCAACACCAAAATGTCTTTTACAATCATGTCAACAAAAATGTTCTGCGTCTTTATAGTGAATTCAATGGACATAAGTTGATAGCTCATTCTTTATTTTTCAGAATATATTTTATTTTGAGTTTGTCAACTTATTTAAAAAACTTCCTTTCACAATAAACACAGTTACATCCTACCCCTACAATGTAGATACAATAATTGTGTTTTTGGCATCTGTCATATTAAAGGACTGATAAAGTCCATCTTCCCAAGTCAAGTGTTTGAGGTTCATGTCCTTCCCCACAAAGCCTTGACAGATTTGGCTTTTATTTCCTTGGTGCATTCTCTACACATGAAGCAAGTTGATGATCAAAATAAAATCAATCAAAATGGTTAAAGATGGATTTTCATTGATTTATCTGGTTGCATTTGATCAAGAGAAGTAGACCGGGAAATATAAATGATGTCAGTCCCAATCTCAGTGGCTCATTTTGTTGCTTCTTGTGTAGAGAAGCATCCATTGAAATATAAGCCAAATCTGTCAAGGGTTCGTGAGGAAAGAGGTGGACCTTAAACACTTGACTTGGGAAGATGAATTAAGTCATACATAACAATTTTCTCAGAAAATGAATGAAAAGTGATGCAACTTAAGATTAAAAGGGATGTATTAGACATTCTGGACTCAGACATGAAAATGATTGCCCATATATGGTGCCTACAAATTATCTAATATGGTAAAACTAACTTGTTGAAGAAATACAAGAAACAAAATTAGAACTTTTGAAAGATGCTCAACATGTAATTGTCTTCTTTTTATACAACTACAAAAAAATTGAGGAATATTAATTTTCCTCCATCAGAATAGAAAAATAAGGTATTTATACACTTTCACTTTATTTGCTAAGCAAACCATACAATAGAACAAAGAGATCATGTATTACAACACGTAGGCTTCCGTATCATCTTGTACATCAGGCATTATTGTAAAATCATTTTAACTTGAAATATTGATGTGATACTTTTACAAATAAAGTAAGTTAACTTGCTATAGTCAACATTTTATTTTACCTACCAGATGAGTTTATTGTTACAGGTCACATCCATCCTTTAGTTGCTGTATAGTGAAAAAACAGTACATGTCTTTGCAATTATTAAAGTATTCAGTTGATCTAAATTATTCAGTTGATGTGTTCCTTATGAAAGGTTCAGTTAGTGACATAAGATTAATCTGATGCTTAAGTTCATACTGGCTATTGCCTTGGTGAGCCTTTTCCTTCATTTTGCAACCACCTGCCTTCCATCCATCCATCTGGCATAGAGATTGTATGATAACTTTAGAGGAACTGCAATTTACTGGTAATCTGATGGGTTTAGATAAACTGCACAATCCTGTGCACTGTTTTATAATGGGGTGTCGGATGTCTTTTGAGAAACTTTGCAATTCTGCATTTAGTTTATGGTTGGTGGTTTATGACAAACTTTGTGAGTGCAATTCTTTGTATAGTTCATAGAAATTGTCTGATTGCTTTAGAGAAACTGCACAATTCTGGGTAATGTTTACTTATAGAGTTTGATGTCATAGTTTAGAAAAAAAGTATGTAATTCTGTGTTCAGTTTATCGAATCGCTGATTGCTTTGAGAATTTAATTGTCTACATTTTAGAAAGATCGTCTAATGGCTGCAGAAAAACTATTTTGTGTAATTTATTGGTGCTCCTGATAGTTTCAGAGAAATGCACAAATTTTGGCAGGTTTTAAATAAGGTTTCTAATGTCTTTACAGAAAATGTGCAATTCTGTGTTGAGTTTGAGTGTTGGTTTTTGTCTCGCCTGCTACGAATGGCGAGGAAAGCTAGACATATGCGTACAAAGTATGACGGTGGTGGCGGAGTAAACTTTCATTTTCAGTTTTTGTGATTAGGTCATTTTTTCAGTAATTTTCAATGATAGGTCAGTGATATTTGGTATATAGATTGGTCTTGAGTAGTGCATGACAATCTATATCAAAGCTATATGGCTTTTGTCTTTGGCCTCCATTTCACAGTCCAGTGAACATATTAAGTTTTTGAGATAAGTTTAGTGTCTCATTAATTGCAAGTGGTAGGTCAATGATATGTTGGTTGGTCTAAGCTAGTACATGAATGTCAGTCATATGGCTTTTGTCCTTGACCTCAATTTCATGGTCTTGTGAGCATGTTAAGTTTTTGTGATAAGGTCATTTTTAGCACCCCTGACCCAAAGGGTCAGTGTGTTTGGGTCAGTGTGAGCTGCATCCATCGTCTGTCATCCTGCGTCCGGTGTTAACTTTTCACATTTTCATCTTCTCCTCTGAAACCGCTGAAGCAAATTCAACCAAACTTTACAGGAATGATGTATGGAAGGTCCTTCACAAAGATTGCACATTTCATTCTGACTCAATTAAAAACATGGCCGCCAGCAGGGATCCTAATTTTAACATTGGACCCTATGGGAAAAACATTTTCAACATCTGCTCTGAAACTATTGAAGCAAATTAAAATAAACTGTACTGAAATGATGTATGGAAGGTCCTTTACAAAGATTGCACATTTGGCTCTGATTCAACAAAAAACATGGCTGCCAGCATGGAACAGAGTTTAACATTCGCCCTATGGGAAATTCACATTTTCATCTTTTCCTCTGAAACCGCTGAAGCCAATTCAACCAAACTTTACAGGAATGATGAATGGAAGGTCCTTCACAAAGATTGCACATTTCGATTCGATAAAAAACATGGACGCCAGCACAGATCTTTGTTTTACCATTGGACCCTATGGGAAAAACATCATTTTTAACATCTGCTCTGAAACTATTGAAGCAAATTTAACTAAACTGTACTGAAATTATGAACGGAAGGTCCTTTACAAAGAACACTCATTTTATTCAAATCCGACAAAAGAAAAGGCTCCAAACACAGAATTTCGTTTAAAATGGGACCCCTATAAGAAGTCGTATGCGCTGAAACTATTGAAGCAAATTCAGCCAAGCTAAGATTGCTTTGATTGATTTGTTTTGATCTGATAAAAAAACAAGACAACAAGCATAGAACATATTTTAACATATTTTAACACAAGATCCTATAGGATAAACATCAGTTCCATCCCCTGCTGAAAGCATTTTGTCAGGTGAGCGATTCAGGCTCAGTTTCTGAGCCTCTAGTTTCAGTAACTGTAAGTAGTAGGTTAAAGATATTTGATACGTAGGTTGGTCTTGGGTAGTACTTGACACTCTGCTATATAGCTTTTGTCTGTGACCTCAATTTCACAATCAATTAAAGTTTTTATGTCCCCAAATCGGGGGCATATTGTTTTTGCCCTGTTGGTATGTCTGTTTGACCGTAACTTTAACCTGGCTCATAACTTTTGAAGTGGATGTGATAGGACCTTCATATTTGGTATGTGTATTGATCATGTGAAGCTGAACACCATTATTCAAATTTCACTAAGGTCAGGTCAAAGGTCAAGCTCACAGATGTCAAATGGTCAAAATCTAGATTTTGCTATTGCTCGTTAATTACAATTGCTAGAGGCTTGATATTCTATATGTGAATATATCTAATAAAGCTTAGTACAAATTGAACAAAGAAAACTGGGTCAGGTCAAGGTCACTGAGTGCAAATTTGAAAACTTAAAAACTTTAACATTGCCTATATCTTTTCAACCAGATGTGATTTGGCCTATATATTTGTCTTATGAAGCTGAACAGCATTATGCAAATTTCATTAAGGTCAGGTGAAAGGTCAACTCGAGACTTCGCTATAGCTCGTTAATTACTATTTGTTTATAGATCTGATAAAGCTTAGTATAAACCCATAAAAAATCGGGTCAGGTTAAAGGTCAAGATCTTAATTGCCTATATGCTTTCAACCAGATGTGATAAGACCCTCATATTTGGTCTGTATATTGATTATATAAAGCTGAACACCATTATGCAAATTTCATTAAGGTCAAAATATAGATTATTCTTTTAGCTCGTTAATTACAATCGCAAGAGGCTTAATATTCTATTTGTGAATAGATGTAATGAAACTTAGTACAAATGTCTACTAAACCTTAATTTCTAGTGTATATTGAAATTTTTAGCATTATTTTGTATTGTAGACATGATTGTTACCGGTTGCAAAGCGTATCACAAACACATCTTGTTTGTGATTAGTTAAGTTTCTTAGTAACTAATAGTGGTAGGTTAATGATATATGATAAATAGTTTCGTTTTGAATAGTACATGACGGTCTGTCACATGGCTTTTGTTCATGACCTTAATTTCATGGTCTAATGATCATGTTAAGTTTGTTTTTGTCTTTCCAACGACGAAAGGCACGGAAAGCGAAACATTTGCGCACCGAGTATGACGGCAACGACGTAAACTTTCATGTTAAGTTTTTGTGATTAGGTCATTTTCTCAGTAACAATAAGTGGTAGGTCAATGATATTTGGTATAAAGGTTGGTATTGACTAGTACATGTCAATTTGTTATATTGGCTTTGCCTGTGACCTCAATTTCACGGTGTAATGAACATGTTAAGTTTTTTTAATTAGTTTCTCAGTAAATATTAGTGGTAGGGCAATGATATATATGGTATGTAAGCTGGTATTAGGTAATACATGACAGTCTGTTATATGGGTTTTGTCCTTGACCTCAATTTCACGGTCTAGTGAGCATGTTAAGTTTTTGTGATTTGGTAATTTTCTCAGTAACTGTTAGTGGTAGGTCAATGATATTTGGTATATATAGGTTTGTCTTGGGTAGTACATGACAGTCTGCTATATGGCTTTTGTCTGTAACTCTAATTTCACGGTCCAATGAACATGTTTAATTTTTGTTTGATATCTCAATAACTATAAGTGATAGGTTAATGATATGTAGTGTATAGGTTGGTCTTGGGTAGTACATGACGGTCCGTCATATGGTTTTTGTCCACATCCTTAATTTCACAGTCTAGTGATCATGTTAAGTTTTTTCTGATTAAATCACTCAGTAAGTATTTATTGTACGTCAATGATATTTGGTATCTGGGTTGGACTCGAGAAGTACATTACGTTCTGTTATATGATTTTTGGGTGTGACCTCAATTTCATTGTCCAGTGAGCATGTTAAGTTTGTCATTATATATACGTGGTAGGTCAAATGATATTTGGTATGTGGGTTTGTCTTGGGTAGAACATGACAGTCTGCCATATGACTTATGTCTGTGACCTCAATTTCATGGTCCATGTTAAGTTTTCCAGTATCTATTAGTGGTAGGTCAATAATATTTGGTATTTGGGTTGGTCTTAGATGGAACATGCAGGACAGCCTGCTGTTTGGCTTTTGCGCTTGACCTCATTTTTACAGACTAATGAACATGTATGGTTTTTCAGTATCTATTAGTGGTAGGACAGTGGTATTGGGCATTTAGGTTGGTTTGGGGTAGTACATAACAATCTGCAATATTGCTATTGTCAGTTACCCTATTTTCATAGTCTAGTAAACATGTTAAGTTTTTTTCTGATTTAAGGAAGTTGGAGTTTTCACATAAATTTAGCGACCAAGCAGGGACGGACGAGACGCCATTTTGGGTCCACACTTGTTTAACAGATAAGTTTCTCAGTTACTATTTATGGTACATCAATGATATTTGGTATGTTGGTTGGTCTCAAGAAGTACATTATGTATTATTATATGGTTTTTGTGCAAACTTAATTTCGCGGTCAAATGAGCATGTAAAGTTTCCCAGTATCTATTAGTAGTAGGTCAATGATATTTGGTATGTGGGTTGGTCTTTGGTAGTTCATGACAGTCTGGTATGTGACACATGTCTGTGCCCTCAATTTCACAGTCCCGTTATCATGATAGGTTTCCCAGTATTTATTAGTGGTAGATCAATGATATTTGGTAAGTGTGTTGGTCTTGGGTAGCACATTACAGTCTGCCATTTGACTTGTGTCTTTGACTTCAACTTCACAGTAAAGTTATCATGTTAAGTTTCAAAAGTATCTATTAATGATAGGTCAATAATATTTGGTATGTGGGTTTATCTTAGATGGAACATGACAGATTTTGCCCTTGACCTCACAGTGTAGGGAACATGTTTGTTTTTTTTCAATATCTATTAGTGGTAGATTAACGATATTTGGCATTTTGGTTTTGGGGTAGTACATGACAGTCTGCTATTTTTACTTTTGTCAGTTATCCTAATTTTACAACTTTGCGAACACGTTAAGTTTTTTTCTAATTTAAGTCAGTTTGAGTTTTCACATCAATTTAGAGACCAACCAGGGACAGGGGAGACATCAGTTAGGGTCCAGACTTGTTAGAGAAACCGCACAACTCTGTGCATGAGGTAATAAAAATGTCCAATGGCTACAGAGAAACCATGGAAACTGCACTATTCTACGTACTGTTTTTACTTCGGGCATCTTATGTCATTAGAGAAATTGCGCAATTCATCATACAATTTCAGAATAACTGATGGCTTCATTAAAAAAATCATTGTTCCGCGCACTGTTTATTTAAGGTGTCTGGTGTCATTAGAGAAACTGTGCAATTCTGCGCGCAGTTAATAGTCTGTCTAATGGCTTTAGAATTGCTTATGTGTACATATACATGTACAAATATTAGAGATGGCTTAAATGGGTAGAAAGTTATTTTTAGGCTAGTACTTAACCCAAGATGATCGTCATTCATGTGTGTCTTCATTTTTCTACTCTGCCTACTCTTATTATATATATATATCTTTGCTTTTCCGATTGGATAATACGTTTTAGATTGACGGTTCGGTTTTCACTTACTCTACTGAGCCAGTTGGAACCGAGTTTACCCACAACGGTTCTTGAATGTTCTCCTTTGAAATATTTTTTCGTGTTCACGCATTATCAAAGATGGCTTCAGCAGGGAACATAGATAGCCATTGTACCCTATTGGAAATGCATTCAAAGATCTCTCCTCTTCCACAAAAACAAACCTAAACAAATCAAGATGGATGCTAGTGGTTAACATAGTTTCTATGAAAAATCAAGTTGTAAATCTTTCTTAACTAAGAGGCCAATTTCAGCCAAGCTCGGTCATAATAGTACTTTGATGATTCTCATGTTCATTTACTCCATATCCTTCCGTAAAATATTTAAAAATGATTTGATTATATTCATAACTTATTCAAGATGCTGAGATACCATAATTCAACATTAGACCATATAGCCCCTTGTATTATTTTACGGCCATTACACTGTGAGCGATACAGACTCTTAAGAGCCTCTTGATTTTTTGTTTTTTGGTTTTTTTTTTTGTTTTTTTGTTTTTTTTTTTATACTGACAGTGCATTTAATAAAGCTTTCTTGAAATACAATTCATCCGTTTCTGTAGTCTTCACCTGACGACAAATTGATGTTACCAACTTCTTCAGGCGAAAAAGAACACATAAAACAAAGACAAATGATATAACAAAGATATCAAACAGACCCGCAAGTTTGGGTGAAATAAAACAAAGACAAATGATATAACAAAGATATCAAACAGACCCGCAAGTTTGGGTGAAATAATCAGTTTAGAATAGAGCTATGTATACAATAGATGCTTCTTAGTTTTGCTTATTTTAGCCAAAAATGTTTGTCTGAATTCCTTGTCAAAAATGACATACGGCAATCAATAATGCTGTATTTTTTTTCACAAACTTATAAAAAATAACCTTGTACGTGAAGTGATAATTCTAGTGTTGTATATAAAAAAAACATGATTTTGTTTTATATGGTCAAATAATCAATGTTTTTCATGCCTTTGATTGAGATGTTATTGAGTTCCATGGCAATTGTTTTACTGACATGTAAATGAAAGACCTATATAAAGTTAAACTATTATATGTTATATAAAAAATTCATTAGCACATAATTACTTTGATTAATTGTCCGCGCATGGAGTGGTTAAAAAATAAAACTTACAATAAATATAAATAAGAACTATCAGAATATTGGTAATCCACCGCCAAAGAGGTCCACTAATTGGCGCATAATAAGCAAAGACTTGGTAATTGTAATCTACCTTTCCATTTCAGCTGTTTTAAAAATATTCAGCCAAATGATTGCCGCCCTCTTTAGTTTGGGATTGACACACAGCTGCAGATCGCAATCCATCGTATTCTGTCCTTCCGTCTGTCTGTTCGTATAAGATTAATTTGTTTTACATTATCCGCAACTCTACCTGAAATGCTGGATAATTTCAACCAAACTTGCATGCATGCTTTTATTTGTATTGTAGATACGCACTATGCAATTTGTTTTTTCTTTATATGTTTTTTCACCAGATTTCCAAGTCATTGTTGGACTTTGTCGTTTCAACTTCTCCGGATTTAACGGCATGCGTCAATTATATACACCTCCCTCTACACCAATTGATACTTTTCATCTCAACTTCCAGGAATGTCTGAGCAGAACCAGTAGATGTGCACTATGTATTTTAGTTTTTTCCAAGATTAAAATGCTGTTATTTTTTCCTGATCAGAGTCAAATGGTATGTCTCCTTTACTGGGAACCCCAACTGAACCGCTCAGTACTTGCACGAATGGTTCAATATTTATTTCAGATATGCGTCAAGCATTTTGTTTTTGTGTCGACTACATCTAGTTGTTGATCCATATATGCTTCCTGTATCTAGTGCTTGATGGATGCATGTGACCAGTATCAATTTTCGTGTGTCTCTGTCTGTATGGCTTTAAAATCGTATCATTATCATTTTATATCACTTTTTAATTAAAATTGAATGTTTACTTCAGAATATATTGCAGATGTGTATAATGTATTTTATTTCATTATTATCATTACTTTTTAGCTCACCTGGCCAAAGGCCATGTGAGCTTTTGACATCACTCGGCGTCCACCGTCCGTCCGTCGTCTGTCCGTCCGTCCATCCGTCCGTTAACTTTTATTCAAAGATCTTCTCCTCTGAAACTACTGGGCCAATACTAACCAAACTTGGCCTGAATCATCACCAAGGTATGCTCTTTCAAGTTTGTGATTTTTATGTCCGTAGACCAAACAACATGGCCGCTGTTACTAAAAATAGAACATAGGGGTAAACTGCCGTTTTTTGCAAATTACTCGAAAACCATTACAGAAATCAAAATTTTGACATGATTAGCATGATGAGATCTACCTGCCCTGCAATTTTGAAGAATATCCGTTTACTCGTCATGGAGTTATTGCCCCTTTTCCGTAAAATTTTCAGTTTTCCGTTACTTTTAGTCTTATATATTGAAAATGGTAGAAGATAGAAGTGAACTTTATATAAAAAAAAATGGTCAGCATAGTAAGATCTACATGTCCTGCAATTTTGAAGAAAATCTGACAACCCACATAGGAGTTATTGCCGCTTTTTCTTTGAATTTTCACAATTTTTTTTAACGTTTTTCTTTTATTTCAAAAACTGTTTGAGATAAAGGTTAAATGTGAATTGCAAAAGTGTTGAGGTTTTCCAGAACTACATTTTTTACATATGTTCAGCAGTTCGTATCTCATCCAAGATGGCTGCCAGGGGGAAGATAGTTTAACATAGGACCCTATTGGAAATGCATTTAAAGATCTTCTCTTCTGAAACCACTGAGCCAATGGGGACCAAATTTTGTCACAGTAGTCCCTAGGTGGTCCCTTTGAAGTTTGTGATTTTTACGTTTGTACCTCATCCAAGATGGCTGCCAGCGTGGAGCACAGTTTAACATAGGGACCCTATGGGAAATGCATTCAAATGTCTTCTCCTCTGAACCCACTGAGCCAATTGGAACCAAACTTGGTTACAATAGTCTTTAGATGTTTTCCTTCAAAGTTTGTGATTTTTATGTTCATACCTCATTCGAGATGGCCGCCAGCAGGGAACATAGTTTAACATAGGGACCCTATGGAAAATGCATCCAAAGATCTTCTCCTCTGAAACTACCGAGCCAAATTGAACCAAAGTTGGTCACAATAGTCCTTGGGTGGTCCCCTTTAAAGTCTGTGATTTTTACGTTCTTACTTCATCCAAGATGACCGCTAGCGTGGAACATAGTTTAACATAGGGACTCTACGGGAAATCCATTCAAATGTCTTCTCCACTGAACTTGCTGAGCCAATTGGAACCAAACTTGGTTACAATTGTCTTTGGATGATCCCTTCCAAAGTTTGTGATTTTTAGTTTGTACCTCATCCAAGAATGAAAATGTAACATAAGATGAACTGATTTATAGTATGAATGGATGGTCTGTGAATGAAACCAGTCACCAGGTGAGCGATATCGGCTCATGTGAGCCCCTAGTTTATTATGTATTATTATATTATCTTAATCTATATGTCTATATATGTCATATGTCTATATATCGAACTTTGATATTTTAACTTTATTGGCCTTCATTTTCCGAACTCTTCCTTTACAGCGAGGCATTCCTCAACTTTTCAAACTTGTTTGGTTTTTAGCTTTACACATTTGGTTTCTAAAGGGTATTTCTCCATTATCAAATCTCCTCCTCAACAGATTTCAAGGTCATCATTTGACATTTTTATTTGCTCCTAGTGTAGATTCGACGTATAGGGGTCACTATCAGTTCGTCTATTTTTATGGCTCCAATTGTTATAGCATTTTCCGCGTCTCCTCCAAAACTGTTAGATACTTTTCAGGCAAATTGCAGGGATTTTTCATTATATAAGGTTGTTTTTTTCATGTTCCAATCTTATCCAAGACATCAGTGGGGAACATAGTTGAGTATTGGAAAATGCATTTAGATATCGTTTCCTCTAGAACTACTGGAAAAAGACATGCCTATAAGTCCTTTTGTGATCCCCTTCAAGAAAGGTTTTGTTTTGTTTGTGCAAAGTTCCTCTGAAATCACAATGGCAAATCTAACCAAATTTGTGATTTTTATTTTCATATCGTATCTCATTCAAGATGGCTGTTCGTGGTTAACATAGCTCCTATGAAAATGCATAAAAATCTTTTGGAACTAAGAGACCGGTTTCGTTACCCCGGTTGTCCCTTCCACCTTTATTTCTTTCTTCTTTTACTTGCAAATGTTTGCATTGATTAACTTGTTCTCGTCCTGATATAGCTGAAATATTGCTCATTGGACGTTAAACTCTAAATAATCAATCAATCAATCAATCAACTACACTTGGTCACATTAGTGTAAATATCTAAATATAACCTATTGCAGGTGCTGAGACAGTGGCAATATAATTTTACATTGGACCTTATAGCCTCTTGTATTATCTTAGGCCATGATCCGTTGAGCGATACAGATTCTTTAGAGTCTCTTGGTTTTGTAATTATTGGCACAGAACTTTTCTTACTTTGCTTCTACTGACACTGTACCTTATAGAGTTTACTGACTGTACAGTTAAATATTTTGCAGTGATCACTTTACCTTAAATTTATGATAACATCTTCTTCAGGCCAAACATACGAGAAACAAAAAAGAAATGTCTTAAAGTTAAGAAAGTACAAAAAAAATCAAACAGACCCACAAGTTTATTTAAAACAGAGCTGTGAACATAAAAGCTGCTCTTTAAATTTTCTTGCTTTATTTAAAACTTACCACCCCTAAAAAATTCTGAGATCCTTATCATACTAAAACGGCAATCAATGATGCTAAAATTCTTTTTTTTTTCACAAACGAAAATGACCTTGTGCATGAAGTAATAATTCTAGTGTTGTATAAAAAAGACATAATTTTGCTACGACTGATTTTTTTTGCCTTTGATTGAGATGTTATTGTCCTCCATTGAGATTGTTTTACTCATGAATAAATAGTAGATGAAAGTCCTAAATAAAATTAACAAACTATATATGTGATATAAAAAATTCATAGGAACTTAATCACGTAAATTATTTGTTCGTAAAACTGACAATAAATATAATCAAGAGCTATTAGAATATGAGTAATCCACTACCACTTATTGACTTGGTTATTGTAATTTACTGGCATTTGTAAACTTGTTCATTTCGGTCATCTTTGAAAAAAGTCAGCCAAATGAAAACAAAGTGTACCGTATGTGGACAGTTCTCATTAAATACGACTACTTTCATACTCATCCATCAAACAATATTGCTGCCACCACAGAAACCATCCTTATTGCAGGAGTGATCACTACTTAGTTTTCTGTCCTACCCGTCCGACCGTTCGTATGGGATTTTTTATTTTTTTTCTATTTAAAAAAAAATAATTAATTTCTTTTTTTTTTTATTTTATTTTATTCTTTTTTTTGCATTATTTAAAATCATCCCCATGGACTGCTTTATGCTTTTTATCCAAACTTATATGGATGTTTAAATTTGTATTGTAGCTGCGTGCCATGAAATTTGTTTTTCATAATTTGTATTTTGCCAGGTTTTCTAGCCATCATTGGTCTCTATCGTTTCAAGTCTTAAGGGATCCTAAAGGCATGCGTCAACAATATGCAACTTCAGAAATGCCGTAGTATATAAAGTATAGATGTGCATTATATATTTTAGTTATTACCAAGCTTCAATGCCGTCATTTTACCTGATCAGAGTCAAATGGTAGGCTCTTTTATTGGCAACTCCGTCTGATTGCTTGATTCTTTTTAACCAAACTACTATGAACGTTTTATTCGAGATTTGCACCAGGCGGGTTTTTTTTGGGGGGGGTTTGTTTTTTTTTAATTTTTTTGGTTGTTTTTTTTTTGTTTTTTGTTTTTTTTTTGTCCTGACTATACCTAGTGGTGAATCGAAATATGTTTCTTGCGTCTTAGTGCGTCTATGGCAAAATGATACATGAAATCAATATCAGTCTTCTTGTGGCTGTCTGTCTGTCTGTATGGCATCAAAATCATATGATTATCATTTTATAGCACTTTTCAATTAAATTGAAAGTAAACTTTAGAATATATTCCAGATTCGCATCATATATTTTACAAAAGGATATTGAAGCCATAATACATATGTTAACTCCAACTGGAATAATTTTGATGAGCTGTATTGCCTTTTCGGAAATTAATTCCTGATCAGCAGTACTAAAACCCAAATATAGGAAATCCACAATTTTCAAAAATGTTAAAGATGCATAAAATCTAACGAAATATGAACAATCAGTAATATCAAATACAGCTATGGACAAACTACGATGGAGGGAGTTAAACATAAAATCAGATAATAGTTATAAACAAATCATGTATTTTATCTTATTTTACTATTATCATTTTGTGTTGTGTTATTATTTTATCTTAATCTCCATGACATCATCGAACTTTGATATTTAGCTTTACTGGAGCCAGAAGAGTATGCATTCATTTTCCGAACCTTTCTTATATGGAGTGACACTTTTCAAATTTTCAAACTTGCAGGAATGCTTCAGAATATTTTACAGATTTTTATGCCATTATTGGACTTCGTTCGTTTGTTTTTAGCTATAATCTCATTGAATTTTTAAGGGTATTCCTCTATTATCAGCAACACCTCTTCAACAGATTTCAAAGCCATCATTTGATTTTGTTATTCTAACCTATTTCAATTATCCACTTCTCAACTAAACTGGTAGGCTTCAATATATATTTGTCTAGTATTTCTTACTTTATATTTCACTCTTTCATTGTGTGTTTATAATTATTTGCACAGAAATTTTCCAACTCTTATTCTACCGTCAATGTATTTTATTAAGTTTTCTGGCTATGCAATTCATATTTTATACTGAAATCTTTGCATTGTTTAGTTTTCTACTGTATTTTACTATATATGTAAAAATTACGGGAAAATAACACAATTGTCCAAAAGTTCAGAAAACACCAAAAAAATGTCAAACAGACCCACAAGTTTATTTAGAACAGAGATATGAATAAAGAAGCTGCTCTTTAGGTTTTTATTGCTTTTTTTAAAACTTACACCCCCCCCCCCAAAAAAAATGTCTGAGATCCTTATCATACTATAAAACGGCAATCAATGATGCTATATTTCTTACTTTTTTCACAATGACGTTGTATAAAAATAATTTTGATTTCCTATATAGTCAAATAACTGATGATGTTTATGCCTTTGGTCGACATATAATATTGTTTTACTCATGAATAAACAACAAATGAAAGGCATATATAAAATTAAAAAAACTATACATGTTATTTAAAAAATTCATTAGCACATAATTACTTCAATTAGTTGTTCGTGGATGTAGTCGTTAAACAAATAAATTTTGCAAATAAATATACATAACAACTATCAGTATATTGATAATCAATCACCAAAAAGGGTCCACTAATTGGCTCTTAATGGACAAAGACTTGGTTATTGTAATCTACAGCTATTTGTAAACTTTTTCATTTCAGTCATCTTTGAAAATAGTGATTAAAATAAAACAAAATACACAGGGGTTCTCATTAAATAGAGATCTTTTCATTCTCCTTCATTAAATAATATTGCTGCAATCACAGAAAACCCTCCTTAATGCAGCATTGTTACACAGAGATAACTATCCATCGTATTGTGTCCTTCCATCCACCCGTTTGTATGGCTGTATGACATCAAAATTCTTTGCATTATCTGCAACTCCTCTAAACTCTTACCCTAATTTAGGAATGCCTTAGTACATACAGTAGATGTGCACTAAGCATTTTAGTTTTTTCCCAAGATTTCCATTGTGTAATTTGGTTATTTTTACCTGACCCACAAATAAGTTTTGAACAGACAGCTTAGCCTTTGATACTTTATCAAAAAAAAGTTCTCTTTGATCCTTGTAAAAAATGACATTCAATAATGCTTTAACGCTTTAATTTTTTCACACGCGTGTTTATAATGTCCGTGGATGGAGTGGTAGAACAAATAAAACTTACAATAACTAAAAGGAGCTATCAGAATATTAGTTATCCATGCACTATCGAAAAGGGCCCACTAATCGGCACTTAATAAACCCGACCTGATAAACGATGACAATCTACTGGTCACATTAAGTCATTTTTGATCCTCTAAAATTTGGTTTGCTTATGTTTATACTCTATTTAAGGTGCAGAGACAGTGGCAACATAATTTTACATAAGACTGTATAGCCTCTTGTATTATCTCAAGGCCATGATCCGGTGTGCGATACAGCTTGGTTTTGTAATTATCGGCACAGAACATTACACTTAGACTGCATTTTATAGAGTTTCTGGCTATACAATTCATTTTTATGCCAAAATTGTTGCAGTGTTCAATGTTTACAAATTCATGATATCAGCCTCTTCAGACTAAAATTACGGGAAACCAAGACAAATGTCCAAAAGTTTAAAAAGCAAAAAAAAATCAAACAGACCCACATGTGAATTTAGAACAGATCGAGAACACAGGAGATGCTCTTAGCTTTTCATACTTTATTTAAAAATAGTTCTTTTAGATCCTTGTCAATAATTATACGACAATCAATAATCCTTTAATTATTTTTTTCACACACATGTTAACATACCAAAATGACCTTGTGCATGAAGTGATAATTTAGTGTTGTATAAAAAAGACATAATTTTTGCTTTCCTATAGTCAAATAACTGATGATGTTTATGCCTTTGATTGAGATGTTATTGTGTACCATGGAGGTGGTTTTACTCATGAATATATAATAAATGAAAGGCCTATATAAACTTGATAAACAAACTATACATGTTATATAAAAAAATTCATCAGCACATAATTACGTGAATTAATTGTTCGTAAAACAAATAAAACTTACAATTAATATAAATAAGAACTATTAGAATATTAGTAATCCACCATCAAACAGGGCCCACTATTAATTGGCGTTTAATGAACAAAGAATTGGTTATTGTTATCTACTGACATTTGTAAACTTTTTCATTTTAGTCATCTTTGAAAATAGTCAGCCAAATGAAGACAAAGTACACATGAGCTCTCACTAAATATAGATCGTTTCATATTTATCCATCAACCAATATTGCTGCCACCACAGAAAACCTTCTTGAGTGTAGGATTGACACACAGGGATAACTATCCATCATATTCTGTCCTTCAATCAAACCGTTCAGATGAAATCAAAATATCTTCGTCATCTGCAACTATACTGAACTGCTTGAGACTTGTTAACCAAACTTGCATAATGGAACTTGTTAACCAAACCTGCTTAAATGTTTTATTTGTATTGTAGATGCGCACCATACAATTTGTTTTTCTTTATTTGTTTAATTACCGGATTTTCAAGCTGGACTTTGTCGTTTCAGCTTATTCGAGTTTTAAGTTTATCCCTCAATTGTATGCAACCCCTTCTAAACCCCTTGATACTTTTCATCTCAACTTTCGGGAATGCCTTAGTTTATGCAGTAGATGTGCACTAAGTATTTTAGTTCCATGCTGTTATTTTACCTGAGCAGTGTCAAATGGTATTGTTCCATTATTGGCAACCCTTTAATCTGATTGCTTGGTACTTTTCAACCAAATTTACAAGAATGGTTCAATATTTATTGCAGATGTGCGCCAAGCATTTGTTTTTATGTCGAATACACCTAGTCGTGGATCGACATATTTCCTGCATCTATAGTGCACGATTGACGAATAGGATCAACATCAGTCTTCTTGTGTCTGTCTGTGTGGCGTTTAAATCATATGATTATCATTTTATAGCACTTTTCAATTAAAATTGATTGTAAACTTTAAAATATATTGCAGATATGCATCATATATTTTATGAAAGGATATGGAGAAAATGAACATGAATTCAAAAATTGTCCATCCAAAATTATTAATCCGTTGAACAAACTTATTCATAAAGGATATAAATACAGCATTGTTGTTAAATCTTTACTTCTGGTTACTGTTGGCAAAAATATTGATCATTTTCTAAATGCTTTACACAATAACTATAAATTTAAACAATTTTCATATTGGCAGCATTTGACATTGCACAATATCATGTTCTTCTTTTATAATTGATGACGTTGTTTTACCAAATCTATTTAGAAGTTTCATATGTAAGAAGGCTTGATATCATAGTCAACGGAAATTATGTCCTTAGCTAGCTGTCAGTAACTGCGAGCATTTGTACGGACAGTACCTGCGTGTATTGTCTTCATGTTTTATGTACTTCATTGTAAGGGTACTCGTCTTGATAAGTTGGACTTTTTTCTAGTTTGATTTTTACTGTGAGTCTTTTGTGTATTCATTTTTTAGCCATTCACCACACATAGGGGAGGGTTAGGATCCAAGAAAACGAGTTTAACCCAACCGCAATTTTTGCGCCTGTCCCAAGTCAGGAATATGTTGGTCATTGGCTTGTCCTTGTCTTCTTATAAAGTTTTAGTTTCTTGATGTTTGGGTTATTGGTTGTGGTTTGTTTTCATTGATTTATTCACTATTTTACCTTTTTGGGGCCATTTAGAGCTTGCTATATGGTGTATATATATAATGAAGTGTTGCGTGTCACTCAAATTGTAGTGGTCAAATTCCTCAGTGGAAAGATGTTCTCGATAATATCACATCCTAAGACTTTAACTCAGTTGGGCTTTGACTTCAGACGCATATAATTTATTTTTCAAGATCTGTATAAGCATATTTACATGCTTATCCTGAGGATTAAATAAGATTTCCATTTTTGTCGCTGTTTTAAGACGTTATATATGAATTTTCTACACCACTAGTATTTTCTTCATCAAGAAGATCCTTGGAGCTTATTCCACCTTTTAGCTGAGTTTTGGGAATTATCGATTGACAAAAAAACGTCAACTCATCCTGCCCATCTTTTGGATGACACACAAAGACTTCTCAGTTTTTGTTTTGGTTCATGTATTCTCACTAGTTATTTATTTCATTTCATAGAGTAGAGTAGAGTAGACTTTTAATATGGAACTTTGGATTTTTTCCCCTCCCGTCTGCTCCAGCGAGATCCATCAATTACGGGGATGAATGGGTAGGGAGAGGAAATTTACCAGCCAATCTCCAGTCTTGTACACCCTTCCGAGGAAGTGGTATTTCGGCAGCGGTTTTCCAATTTTTAGATCCGAGTTGCACTGACGAGATGTAAATTCATCGAAACAGGGCCGTATATGCAACATGAAGTGTTGCGTGTCACTCAAATTGTAGTGGTCAAATTCCTCAGTGGAAAGATGTTCTCGATAATATCACATCCTAAGACTTTAACTCAGTTGGGCTTTGATTTCAGACGCATATATATATATTATTTATTTAATTATTTTGAAACTACCCCTTTACATCGGGGGCAACCGCCATCGGGGTAATAGCAGTTGCGTCATAAGAAATACAAATATTACAATATATACACAAGATAAAATAAGAGTCTCTAGTTTAAATACATATGTTGTCCATATTTTAAAACACAAATAAATATGGGCCTCGGATAAACCCATCAACTAATAACAACTCAAAAAGTAATTAAAATGATAAATAGCATTCTCAAAAGATACAATCATCATAAAATATTATTTAAATAACATTCTTATAGACATATACGCAAAACAGCTCATTTCGTCTCTTCAGAAATTCTATGGCCGTCACCACGACATCATAGATAGATGTGAAATGTCAGTGTCACAAATAAAAACCGACATTTTCAGCTAGATTGGCGTCTTCCCGGATTTGACATTACCGGTTTTGACTTTACCCTGGATTGACCCATTGACAGTGTGACGGGTGCTGTGCACAGAGCAGGAAATGCTTACCCTTCCGGAGCACCTGATGTCACTCTTGTTTTTTGAGAGTTCACACTGTTAGTGCTTTAGTTTTTTGTGTTGTATATGTAATGTTTGTGTGTTTTGTGGTCATGTGGTGTCTTTGGTCTTCCGTCTTTTGGTAATCTTGCTTTTGCCTTGTCTCTGGAGTTTGATTTGTGTAATTTTGTGCTTTGTTCCTTCGGTATTCTACTGCCGTTGTTTTAAAACATAAAAAATAAAACATTAAAATTTGAGATACTGATATCATTCCATATTGTCACTTCTTAGTTTAAAACATTGTAAAATGATTTTTTCCCTAAAACATCACTCGCTTTGCCTAAGTCATTGCCATAAAAGTATGCATAAAGTAAAGTAAAGTAAGTAAATTTTATTTAGAGTCGGTACATATATACATATAACAAATTAACATGAGCTATGTGGAGCTCTTAAACCGACTATAACATAGATACATATACAAACAAAGCAGGAGATAAAATATACAAACATGCACATAAATAAAAGCACAGTAGTAGCATAATTAAATGTTACATACACAAAGCAGAAATAAAAAAAAATACAAAAAAGCACAAAAAGCACAGCAGCAGCATAACTGAAAAAGTATAAATAAGCAGCACTAGACAAAAAACAAACTAGCTTAAACAATAAAAAGTATATCAAAGCAGGCAGCAGAACAAACAATAAGAAAAACAAGAATCCTTCAGGCATGAGGCATGTTTCTGTGAAATTTACAGGAGCTACAAAAACATTTTTGGCCCCCACACCAACTATTTATATAGTTTTTGAACTGCCCAAATGAGGACATTTGTCTGGCCTCATTTGGAAGCAAATTCCATAACTTAGCTGCCTCATACCTGAAGGATTTTTTACCATATGATGTAGTTCTAGGCTGGGGTACCTCAGCTGTATTAACATACCTGAAATTGTAAGTATTATTTTTAATTTCAATTAAATCATGTAAAAAACAAGGACTAATTTTGTTAATTATCTTGAAAGATTCGAAAGCAATTGTGCGTATCCTTCTAGTTTTAAGAGAGGGAAGTTTAGACTTTTCCAAAAGAGAATCATAAGAGGAGTCAAAATCTTCATAAATGAAGCGGAACGCACGTTCCTGATTTTTTTCAATTTTAGATGAATTTTGTTCGCTACAAAAATGCCAGGTCAAAGGGCAGTAGCTAAAATTTGACATAATAAAAGAATAATAAACAGTTAATTTCCCAAGTCTACTTAAGTTTTTTCCTATTCGCTTAAGAGCATTTAACTGCCTTGCAGCCTTCCTACATATATTAGAGATATGAGTATTAAGGTTTAATTTAAAATCTATTGTGACGCCAAGTAATTTAACCTCATCTTCACATGAAATAGAGATACCATTTACATCAAATACAACTTTTTTATCATAAGTTTTTTTACCCACAGATATCGCCTGAAATTTTTCTGGGTTAGCTTGCATTTTATTTAAAGAAAACCAGTTAATTAATAATCTTCTTGTAAATATTTAATTACAACATCAATTGATTTATCAGACCTAGACAGAGTGTTATCATCTGCATAGTTATATAAAATGAACAATGTTTAACAAAGAAAAATATATCATTTAAAAAAATATTAAATAAGATCGGACCCAAAATTAACCCTTGTGGTACTCCTTTAGTGTAAACATATTTTATTAACTAAATCACATATAACAAAATAACATTCAAATAGCACAATACACATTACAAAGACATTTTGACATAGTTAAAAGGAATCCGGAAACCATAGCCGAAGCTTTGATATAAATCCTTTTCCATAGTACCCCATGGTACCCCTTTGTAAATATCTTTCATGCTGCTCAGTGTCTGGTTTATTTTGAAACACTGTTTTCTATTTGATAGATAACTGTTCAATAATTTTAATGCTGATTCTGATAAGCCATAGGCTTGAAGCTTTAATAGCAAGAGATCATGAGGGAGGCAATCAAAGGCCTTACTGAGATCCATTAGTATTGCTGCAAGATATTCATTTCTATCAAGCGCTTGTTTCCAGTCTTCAATAACACGAAGAAAAGTTGACTGGCAACCAAAACCAGAACGAAAATCAAAATATTTAACTAGCTGAGATTCAATGGACTTTTCAAGAAGTTTTGAAATAGCAGGAAGGACTCAAGAACACTGTTCTTTTTATGGATGGGTGCTACCTGAGCAATTTTAAGTTTTTGTGGAAAATTTGATGTTGAAATTGACAGATTCACAATACCAGTTAATGGTTTAATAATAGCGGGTTGAGCGTATATAAGAAGTTTTGGTGAAATACCATCGATGCCAGTAGCCTTTTTAATATTTATTTTATTTAGGTGTTTTCTTATAAATTCCTCCTCTACAGGAGAGAAAGAGAAATTATTTTTCTGGCACTCTGATATATTTTGTTTGATGGCACATATGCTTGGGTGAGATTCATCAATCTAAGTATCAATGTTGCCGATATTCTTTGCAACATTAACATAGAAATTATTAAAAATTTCACTCACTTCATCTGGTCTAGTTACAATTACATTATTTTCAGAAATAATAAGGTCTTTATGACATTTACTCCCTTTGTTTGTAAGAAAGGGTTTCACTGTTGGCCAGAAATCAGTTGACTTTGGACCTCCTGCACAGCGTTCAATAAAATAAGTATTGACATATTTCTTTTTAAGTTTAGTAACATTATTTCTCTGCTGCCTGTATAGATCCCAATTTTTATTACTCTTTATTCACCTATTAAAAAAGGAAGACAACTCCTCAAACCGGATTTGCAAATTATTTTGCAAGAAAATACCATCGAAATCTTCAAAAATTTTCGAACATTGTTCGTTATATCGTGGACATTCTAGAAGAAAGTGCTGTATATCTTCGATACAGTTTAGGGAACATGACTGGCATATATCCGAGTCTGCTAATGACATTCTGTTTAATGTAGAGTTTAAACTAAGACAATTTGTTCTTGCTAGAAGCTTTAACCGCGAGGCAGCGAAATTGGAGTCGCTCGTCAAATATTCTTGTTTGGCAGGAATAACTCGAAGGCTTTTGTACATTGACAAACTACTTTTCGAGATAACTTTTCCAACTTCGTCATTTCTTACAATACGCCCATAGAAAGTTTTGAAAGTGTCAATGTTGACCACATTTTCTAGATAATGGTCTAGCCCTACGCTATTAAAAAAATCCCGAAAAAAATAACTATATTCAGAATCACCTTGTTATAAAAGCTTGATGAAAATAATTTTACAAAGCCTATCATTTGAAAGAGTTTGTAAACGGGCGAAATAGTTAACTTGTTGTCTATTCATAAAAGCATTTATTGGTTCCCATCCCAATTCCAAAAATAAAGCAGATTTTGGCACACTCATTTTAGTATTCATAATCAATTTGCCCATTTTGTACTGTATGCTTTCCAAAACGTCTAAGTGTGCAACCGAAGAAGAAAACCAAACCGAACAACCATGTGCGACCGATGGTCGTAGTACAGAGTGCCACAAGGCATCGCCAAAACTGATTCGTTTAAAGTCACCGTGTTCACCGAAAACTCTTATACAATAATTTAGTTTCCTAGTTGCATTCACTTTTACATAAGAAGATATATGGTGATTGAATTTAAACGTTCTAGAGAAGTAAACACCTAAATATTTATATTCGTTTACCTCATTTATAACGTCATTGCCCAATCTCCATTCTTTAAATTTATCTAATCGTTTCCCAACCACTAAAACGTTTGATTTCTTTGGATTAAATGACAAGTTCCATTTATTAGCAAAAGCTGAAGCTACATCAAGCAACCGTTGCAGTTCTACTTCCGTTTCAGCTATCAAAGCTATGTCATCGGCAAACAACAGACAATTTATCAGTTGATTGCCGATGTCAATACCGATTCCCTCATCATTTAACATTTTAACAAGGTCATTCATGAGTACTGAAAAAAGAGTAGGGGACAAAACACAGCCCTGTTTTAGTCCAATATCTTGACTGAACCAATCAGTCGTGAAATCGCCAAAAACAACTTTATTTGAAACTCCGTCATAGAGAGAACGTAGCAAGCGCCAACATTTACCTTGTATCCCATTTTCCCATAAAAGATAGAAAAGTCCCTCTCTCCAAACCCTATCGAAGGCTTTGGATAAATATAAAAAGGCAATATAACTTTTCTTCTTAAGATATTTTTGTAATTTACATACACCGTGTAAGGTAAATAAATGATCTTCTGGGCGTCTATCCTTTCGAAAAGCGCCCTGAGATTCTCCAAGAACATTGTTTTCTTCTAAATAAGAAATAACATGGTTTTCTAATATTTTCGAAAATACTTTGTACACATTGGAAGTAAGAGTAATTCCCCTGTAATTATCGAGATCATTTGTAGGACCCGATTTATGTATTCGCTTGATAATCCCCTTTTTCCAGTCGGACGGGGTGACCTCTAAGTCTGAAATAGCAGTAAACAAGTCAACTAAGGAACTTAACATTGGTTCACCTCCATATTTTATAAACTCATTGGGAATACCATCTTCCCCAACAGCCTTTCCATTTGCTAAACATTTTAATGATGAAACAATTGTTTCTCTTGAAAGCTTAAGCATAAACATATTTTCCGTGGGAATCGTATTTTTTTCTAATTCATTAACACGATTCAATATGTTTTTCTTGAAGAGAGAAATATCAACCGTGTCATCTGTTTTCCCTATCCTACTAAAATGTCTTAACAGTGAACTCTCAATTTGTTCCTTATCGTCTAATATTATATTCTTATCAACAGGATCGATAATTTCAGATACATCAACCTTCTTTTGTCTACCTTTTAGAAAATCCTGGAAACCTTTACTTTTATTGTTTGCGTTGGTGCATCTTCTATTAAAGTCTTTTACTTTAGTTTCAAATTCTTTTCGACGAATAGCATTATGAACCAGTTCCTTACGTTCGTAAGGCAAATACCTAATGGACTATCTGACGAACGACTCTTGTCGTGAATTCGTTTTAGTCTGTTCGCTTCTCGTCTCCGTGTGATAAGTAAATCAATCTCACGGTCCCAAAAGCTTCGATAATTTTTAACATGCTTGACTTTTTTAATCGTTTCATCCGCTGCGTCGGAAACTGTTTTAACCCAATTTCCCCAAATCTCATCAACATTACCCCCTTTTAAAACTTGTTTGAAAGAGTTCTCAACGAATTTCTTATTCAAAGAAGCTTGAAAACTCTCCCAATTTGTATTATCGTTTATTCTCCAAAAAAGAAACCTTTTTTAACTTTTAGAGGAGAATTTAGGTTCATGAGGACGCGAACTATCACGTGATCACTATAAAGATTTAACGATCCTTCTTCATCTATTAAAACAGAAATTACTTTATCACTACCTGTAACCGTGTACAGCAGAAAATGATTTTCCCTGATTTTT
>MJUU01060469.1:11739-22912 GCA_002080025.1 Modiolus philippinarum
TGGCCAAGTTTGGTTTCAATTGGCCCAGTAGTTTCAGAGAAGAAGATCTTTGAATGAAAAGTTTACGCCGGACGGACGACGGACGAAAAGTGATGGCAAAAGCTCACCCTGGCTCTAGCCAGATGAGCTAAAACCACTGAAACTTTTTAAAAAATAAAAATTTTACATGTTTTGAAAAATTAAAAGTTCGGCCACTCTGACGCCTTATAGTTCCGAAATGGTAAAAGATACATTAAATCTGAAAATATGTTATTGAAAGGGTACAACTATACAACTAGAGGAATCCAAAGAAAAAAATTCCATTGAAATCTGATTAAAAATAAAATTTTTAGATAATCTGCACATTAGCAATTATGGCCCTTTTGGCCCCTCATAACTCTGAAAGGAAACCATTTATCAAAAATCTGATGGTTGAGCGCTATGTTAGTATTTCATAAGGCATCCATTGCAAAAAAAAACTGCATCAAAATAGGACTAACAATGAAAAAGTAAGATTTTTTTATGATTTGCCCTTTTTGGGCCCATCTATGTCATGAACAGTACATACCATGTAAAATCTGTTGGCATACTACTGATTGGAAATTTCCCCAAGAACACAATAAAAGAAACCCCATCAAAATGCAATACATAATAAATATTCTACATCCAAATGTATGAAACATCTAATTTGCCCCTTTCTTGTCCCTTTTTTTCAAATCGAGCAGGGAGACATAACCAAAACTAATCCAATGCTTCCTTTAGTGCCAAGGAAAATTGTGTTAAAATTCCATAAGGAATGACTGACTGGAACTTAAGTTATTGACCAAAGACAAATTTGTCTATAGAAGACAACAGCACCATCCCATTATACAACCTTTTTTTTTCTGTCGGCCGTATAAAAACTGACCTAATTGTGAAAACTAAAAGGTAATCACTCAACTGTAAAATAGAGGTCAAGGTCATATGACTATGATGGTCTTTAAAATGAATGCCATCACTTGGCAGTGCCTTGCATTGGAAAACAGGGATATATAAAGTGATATATATCGACATAGAACACAGTATGGACAAAAATATTTGTCCTTGTTCCAGATCTGTGTATAAAATGAGCATTCAAATATTAAGTGTCCAAAATACTTTGTCTACAAACCCATGGTAAAATAGGCCAACACATAACTTACAAAAGGCATCTAAATAAGAACTATTATTGACCATTTATTGACCTGCACATTTGCGATTATGGCCCATATACCATTTGAATCAAATGTAGGCTCTCAGAGTAATTGTGCAGGACCTAAATATTTCCAATTTTTTTTATGTATTTTATTCCCAACCTAATACCCAAAATTCTAAGAATTTACAAAGGTCAAATTTCATGTTTCTTAGTTATGGTAAAATATCTTGACATTTCAATATACCAAGCACTTAGACCTTTACATTGAACTGATTACATTTTCAAATTTTCAAATTTCAATTTATTTTCAGTCACTATGACCTTGGCCTTTGACTAACTTTCTGTAAAATCTGCAGTTTTCCCTTTCCCTCCATCAACAATATACCAAAATTGACCAAGATGTATATGCTTGGAGTTAACGTCCAAAAAACTAATTTTTCTTCTGTCATTGTGACCTTGACTAACTATCTCCAAAATCAAAAGGGTTGTTCCCCTACTGCTACTCAATAACAAGTCCAAGTTTGATTTGAATTGACTCTAAACTTTTTGAGTTATCTTCCGGGAAACCAATTTTTTTCTTAATTCTAATCTAATTTTCGGTCATTGTGACCTGGACCTTTGACCTACTGTCTCCAAAATCAATAGGGTTCTTTTCCTCCTGGTATCCAACAATATATTCAAATTTCATTTCCATTGGATGCAAAAATTATTTGGTCATCATCCAGAAACCAATGTTATTTTTTTTTTGCTTTGTTTTTGTTTTTTTTTTTAAAATCATGAGAACATGGGGAAAAAAAAGCTAGTGATATTATATATATCATCATTAAAACCTGTTTTTAATATTAAATCTAATTAACTGACCCAAAATTGGCAGAAATAAGACGTCCTGAAAATTACTTGTATCATAGTATCAAACAAAATATATAACAATTTCTACCGGAACAAACTAATAAAGCATTAACATATATAATATGCCTCCTGAACCTTTGGTTGGTAGGATGGAGTGAGTTCAACACTGACATTTTGTTTCAATTGTTTATTCTCAATTTCTGACATTAGTATATTAATAAATTTAACAAAGTATCCAGCTTATCACAATGATAAATCAAAAACAAGTGTGTTGTACATACAATGTACAGATAAAACATTGACAGAAGGCCTTAAAAAGTTAAATTGGTTCTCAGGTTATTTTTCATTAAAACTGTTGATTTTTTCGTCTCTCACTAGCCAAAAAAAAAAAAAAATAATGCAGCATTTTACCTTGTAAAAACAACCAAAAATGTACTGAGGGGTGAATTTTTATTTTTATTTCACTGAACTTGCAATAAACAGAGTTAATGAGGGGCTTTTTGAACCTTTTGACTGGAATATGAGGCCATGAGAATCAATAAATTAACTTTGCACGTCTTAAGTCAGCTTATAAAATGTCCTTTGTCTATATCATAACTAAGAATAAAATGAAGAAAAAACATCCAGTGCTCTGCTTTCACATGTAAACTGCTGGCCTTCTGATGAATAGCTTGAATCTACACATTGATCTACAGCTGCAGCCATCATAAAGAAATCATAGTCTTACACTGTAATGGTAAAAATTTCAGGGGTCAGGGCCATTGTCGAGGATAAACTAATATAGAGACAAATATCAAGTGACTAGAACTACAAGTTAAGACCCTACTCAATACTTGAGGAAAATTTAACATGTTTCTTCATGCATCAGTAAGAGATTGTGACCATTATCTTGGCATGAGATAGAGATATACCCATTAAGAAGAAACTTCATGTCAAATTCCAATTGGCTAGGAATACTGGTTCAGACTGTTTAAACTGCTTGGAAAAATTAAGGTGACTGTTCATGCATGACTAAGAGGTCAGAGCCATCATCTGGGCATGATATCAAGGATATACTCATAACAAGAGTTGTAAGAAGACAACATAGCTCGCCGGAGATTCCAGTAACCTCAATGCACAATAAATTCGAAAATAATTGAAAGCTTTCTTCACAAGAAAGTCACATATCAAATATAACACCCTATCACTTAACAACTTAATTCTAGAAGCAAAGTTAAAGTTTTTAAAAAATTGCCCTCAAGGCAAGGTCAAGGTCAAAATGTCTACAAATATGGTACCATTAGAAAGCTCTTATCAAAAGAACGTCACATACCAAATTTGAACACCCTTCCACTAAACAACTTAATTCTGGAAGCAAAGATAAAGTTTTTAAAAAGGTGAAAATGTCTACAAATATGGTACCACCATAAGGAAGTTACATACAAAATATAAACACCCTACCAATTAAGGACTACCTTCTAGAGGAAATGTTAAAAGTTTTTTACAAATTGCCCTCAGGGCAAGGTTAAGGTCAAAATGTCTACAAGTATGGTACCAGAAGAAAGCTCTCATCATAAGGAAGTTAATACATACCTACCACTAAAAGCCTGCCTTCTACAGGAGAGGTTAAAGTTTTTTAAAAATTGCCCTAAGGGCAAGGTCAAGGTCAAAATGTCTACAAATATGGTACCACAATAAAGCACTCATCATAAGGAAGTAACATACCAAATATAAACCCCCTACCGCTAAAAGCCTACCTTCAATAGGCAAATTTAAAGTTTTTTAAAAATTGCCCTCAGGGCAAGGTCAAGGTCAAAATGTCTACAAGTATGGTACCAGAAGAAAGCTCTCATCATAAGGAAGTTACATACCAAGTATAAACACCCTACCACTAAAAGCCTACCTTCTAGAGGCAAGGTTAAAGATTTTTGAAAATTTCCCTCAGGGCAAGGTCAAGGTCAAAATGTCTACAAGTATGGTACCAGAAGAAAGCTCTCATCATAAGGAAGTTATATTCCAAATATGAACACCCTACCACTAAAAGCCTACCTTCTAGAGGTAAGGTTAAAGTTTTTTAAAAATTGCCCTAAGGGCAAGGTCAAGGTCAAAATGTCTACAAGTATAGTACCAGAAGAAAGCTCTCATCACAAGGAAGTCGTATACCAAATATCAACATCCTAGCTATTCAGGTCTCAATTCCACAAGCCAGGTTAAAGGTTTGCTGATGCCGACACCAGGGGTATGACAATAGCTCTCCAGACATTCGTCCCGGCGAGCTAAGAAATAACTCCATGTCAAATATCAAGTTGCTAGGACTACTGTTTCAGGCTGTACTTAATGCCTGAGAAAACAGTTAACATGACTGTTTATACATGACTGAAGGGTCAGGGCCACCATCTTGGTGTGTAATTTGTATGAACTAATCAAGACCCGACTGCATTTTAAATATCAAGTGGCTAGGACCACTGGCATAGGCTGTATTAATTGTTTGTGAAAAATTTAACATGATCACTTGTGCATGATTCTGGGATTAGGTCAATGAATACATTGTAGGTGCAAAATTTGAATTGTATTCATACTAATGCAACTGCACATATAGTGTTATGGAACTAAAACTAACAAAAGCACCATAATTCTCAATAATTCCCTAAATTTGACTCTGTTGACAATATCTTGCTCCCACACTTTTTGGTCACAAGTAGGACCAAAATGTCCATGATTCAGACTTTATCAATTCAAATGTCCACACTTCATCAGGTAAAATGGTAAATGTTCAAAATTTATCAGCAAAATGTCACTGGGGAAAAAATGTCAATTATTCATACATAATCAAATAACAAGTTAATGGTTCATATTTAATCAGATAAAATGTCCAAAAGGTCACAATTTTTATCCGATATTCACAAATGACAATTTTGGGAGAGGGCTTGTATAGGTTTTGCCTGTTGCCCAATCCTTTTCTTTGATGAATAAAATAAGTTTAAAATCAAAAATCAAATGACAATTGATCAGTAGTTCACGAATGAGATTTTATAAGATGTTCACGAATGACACTTTATCAGATATTCACGAATGACATATTATAAGATGTTCAAGAATGACACTTTATAAGATGTTCATGAATGACACTTTATAAGATGTTCACATAAGCCACTTTATAGGATGTTCACAAAGCCACTTTATAAGATGTTCAAGAATGACACTTTATCAGATGTTCACAAATGACCTTTTATAAGATATTCATGAATGACACATTATCAGATAAAATGTCCACAGTTCACACTAAATACAATAAAAAGTCCACAGTTCACACTTTAACAGATACATAACACTTTCAGAAGTAAAATGTTCATCATCTACTCTCTATCTGATAAAATGTCTAAAAGTTACATTTCAACATATAAAATGTCACTGTCCATACTTATCACATACATTGTCCATACTAACAGATAACATCATTTAAACAATATCATACTGCATCTTCTTGTTCATCTGTTTTATCATGTTTACGTTTTGGTCTGTACCTGTAAAGAAAACAGAAAATTCAAATCAGCTATGCAATCATCTTTAGACAACAGAATATTCAAATCAGCTATGTTCCTGCTGGTAGCCATCTTAGATGGGGAGATATTTTTCGAAGGGGACCAACTCTTAGGACCATTATTATCAAGTTTGTTTCCAATTGGCTAATAAATTTCAGAGGAGGAGATCTTTGAATATATTTCTGCATAGGGTCCAATGGTAAACAAAGTTCCCTGCTGGCAACCATCTTGGATGAAGTGCAAATTTGGGGGACACATTTTGATAGGGGACCATCCAAGGACAATTCTAACCAAGTTTGGCTCCAACTGGCTCTGTGGCTTCAGAGGAGAAGATCTTTGAATGCTTTCCTATAAGAGTCCAATGTTAAAATAATGTTCCCTGCAGGCGGCCATCTTGAGTGTGATGTGGACTGCAAGACACATTTTTTTAAAGGGAGCCAAGTTTGGTTCCAACTCGCCAAGAAATTTCAGAGAAGAAGATCTTGCATAAAGGGTAAAACATGGAATTAATTTCCATGCTGATGGTCGTCTTGAGGAGCAGATTTGCCATTTAAAATAGACTACCCAATAGTTATTGTGACCAAGTTTGGTTCCAATTGTCAAAGATGTTTCAGAGAAGAAGATCTTTGCATGAAAAGTTTACGAAGGATGAATGATGGATGCCAAGTGATGGCAAAAGCTCACCATGGCTATAATAAGATGAGCTATTAACTTGATGTAATTGTTCATGCATGACTGAGGGGTCAGGGTCTTCATCCATGATAAATTCATATAGATGCAATTACACATCAAATATATAGTTGCAAGAACCACTGGTATAAGCTGTACTAACTGCTTGCAAATGACTAAGCATGATCATTAATGCATGATTAAGGGGTTTTGGGGGAAGGAGGGATCAGGGTCACTATCTGGGCAAGGAACCAATATGCACTCCTCAACATGCAACTGCAAGTCAAATATATAGTGGCTAGGACTACTGGTAGAGTCTTATTAACTACTTGTGAAAAGTGATTGAGCATGCATGACCATCATTGTTTAGATGAGTTGACAATGGCAAGTCTCCAAAACTTTTTCACAATATATATTGCTCTGGACCTTTTGGTGTTGAACAATTTCATCACAGCTATAGATTAATATAACTGCTAAATTGGTTTTCTAGACTGTTAAGGTCATGGATAACGGACAAAAAGAGAACAATTCTGATGTCTAGTATTGGCAGCCACTTATACCCCTGCTCACTGAAACCTGAAATCACTGAAACTGAATCAATATAAGCAAATTTAAGTTTGCTTGTACACAGTGATATACCTCCCCCTTTTTTCTAGAAAATATACAATTTTGAATTATCTCCCCTTCAAAATTTTGAGAAGCAAATATATTAACTCATACACATCTTCAAGTGGTATGCTATACTTGTGTAACACGTCACCAATATCCAAGTACCTATTTCAGGGGACATGTGCTCAGAAGGTTCCTTTCCCTTTTTTTCCATGAAATGATTGAGCAGCAACCATACTACTTCATTGCATACTACAACTGTTTATTATTTCATCAAGATTCAAGCATCTGTTTAATGACAAGTGCTGACTAGGTTCCTCATCCCATTTTTACAGAAAATATTTATAGACAAATTAGCTCCACTTCAAAATGGTAGGCAGCATCCACATTACTTCATACATATCCTCAGGTAGTACTATAAACCAATTTATTTTCATGTGCTATAAACATTACAATATCATGAAAGTTATCACACATCATACAGAATACACAGTCAGACTTACAGTTTACACAGGTAATACACAATCAGTTTTACAGGTAGTACTGTAAACCAATTTATTTTCATGTGCTTTAAACATTACAATATCACGAAAGTTAATTTATTGTTAATTTTTACGAGTTTCCTTTGATCCCGTGAGGGAAATATTTTCAGTATTTGCTACTGCCCAAATAAGAAAAAATATTGGCAAAAAGAATAACAGGCCATGCCTACTTTGACAATCAGCGCATCAATGGAAACAGAGAAATGTACATCTACATCATACAAATTCTTTATCTAATCAATAGTAAATTTCCCTATTTCTTCAAAATTGATTTCATTTCAAAATTTGTTCTATGGAATGATGTAGTAAATTACCGATAAAAAGAATAATGGAAGTTTTTTTTTTCTGATACTACAAATATTGTCTAAAATAATAGACTACAAAGTGGGCTTGTCAATTATGTTGACAATATTTTTCATATCAAAAACAAAACTTCAGTTATTCTTTATATCCAGGAATAAAGTATCTTAATTATTGTGGGAGAAGTAAGTAAAACTAACCAAAGTCTCAATGTAATGAATAGGTTATGTTTTTCTATAGTCATGAGTGAAATTTTCAGTCAAAAATGAATTGTAAATATTAAATTTTGACAGATTTCCTAAAAATGCTCATAGCCAAACAAATCATTGTATCAGCAGACATTCCTGAACAGTATTATCTATACCTTGACATTTACACTGGAATTACTAACATATATAAATAGATATATTAATTGGAATTTATTTTGAATTCAGATTGATTTTTAATATATTTAAATTAGTTGTACATCAATGAAGTAACAGACATATGGAATATATGATATTTGGTTTTTTGATACAAACTTTATCACACCAGTATCAAGTGAGCCAGTTAGGGCCAGCTTGATGTGTTACGTCGTGATAAAGTCCGTACCAAAAACAAAATATCCTGTAATTCTTTTATCAGTAATTCACAAAATGATAAAAAGAACTCTAATTAATTTAAATAAGCTGAATTTCTGTCAAAGCAGAGCTAATACATACTTTATTGCACTAATATGTATTCTTCATTAGTTCATCGTATGACGCCTATGAACAAGATGCATAGCAACACACATGTGACATCTTGACATAACCCAATATTTTCTATCTCAAGGCCTTTTCAGTGATATGCACTATACCAGGCAATCCAGATCAAAGGAAATTCAGACAAATTACCAATAAAATTTTCTCATATACCAATTATGTTGGGATTTCAAGTTGATTTACCTTTTGTTTACTAATTGGACATCAACTCATGTTTTGATTGTACTTTTTGAATGTAACATAACATGTATTTAATGACACTTCATAAGAGCGTCTTAATCGTTATACAAACTGTTTTTGATTGCAAACAAAAGTCCAAGATTGACCATTTTTAATGCAAAATTTAAGTAGAAATGAATGTCAGAGATGTCCGACCATAAATAATATAGACTGTCACCACGCAATTTGCAAAAGTAAATCAAAAATGTAAAAGTTGGAAAATTACGAACATTAACAGCCGGGAAAATAAGTAAGTTTACAGTAAACTACAAATGTGTAACATTTTGCCAAAATCCAAGAAGACATTTAAAAGGACAAGTTTCCTCCCTCACTTTAATATAGGGCTACGCCGAGCGCAGCATGATACGACCGCAGCATGTAAACCACTGAAATTTGAACAGGTGTAATTGAAAGTTAGTGTGGACATACTAAAGAGCTTGAAACAATAATTACATGGACACAATAAGGAGATTGACTCAGTAATTAACTGGACACAAAATGGGGAAAATGACAATTAGCCCTTATGACTCCTTATGGTTCCTCTTTGACCCCTTATAGCTCAGAAACTGTAAGGGCTAGGCCAAATCCATTGACAAACTACAGAAATAAGAAAAAGAAGGGAAACGGGGAATGTGTCAGCTTATATCAAGAGGAATCCAAGGAAAAATCCCATAGAATTCTGATGAAAAATAAAAAATTTCATGTAATCTGCAAATTTGCAGTTTCTCCTCCTTTTGAACCCTTATAGCTCAGAAACGGTAAGAGCTATGCTAAATCTGTTGTCATACTACCGAAAGCTTATATCTAGAGGAACCCAAAGAAAAAATCCCATCAAAATGCAATGAAAAATAAAAATTTTAGGTAATCTGCAAATTTGCAGTTTTGGCCCCTTTGACCCCTTAAAGCTCGGAAACGGTAAGAGCTACGCCAAATCTGTTGCCATAGTACAGAAAGCTTGTATCAAGAGGAATATAAAGAAAAAATCAGAAAATGCGCCAAAGGTGCGAAAGCCGAGTTGCTAACATTTGTTATTTTCATGATTACATCATCCGATAGGCAAATAGTTGCATATCAGCATATAAATTCATTTATTTCAATAGGAGATTTATAATGGAACTTTTGAGGAAGTTTGACTCTGTCCTAACTTGAACAAAAGTCAAAACATTCCAAGTTCCTTTCAAAAAAAACTTTGGGCAGGGGTTCTCCCTTAAAATCTAGTTTTTTATTTTATTATTGCTGAAATTGAAAGTGTGTATTAGAATACCTTTTTTCTAAAATTCAGTTTTCTAGTTTGGTATACATAGCAACCAAAATCTCCACTATCCATTGCAACTTATTTCAGACCACCTCTCAAAAAAAATTTGGGCAGGGGTTCTCCTTATAATCCAGGTTACATACATATTGCTGAAATCAAAACATTCCAAGCCCCCCCCCCTTAAAAAAAAAACCAGAAGCTCCCAGGAGCCTGTATCGCTCACCTGACTTTCAGTTGCCACAATCAAGGTAACAAGTTATACAGATGATCTTCAGTTTCTCAAACTTTCATAGATCAAACACCTCCAATAACTTGAACTGTTTTTAAAGTCTGATCATGTTTTACTATATTTCGGAATCCCTATATTTCTTTGTTGGGCTATTTTGACAAAAAACGTTCTTGCTAAGGACCACTTTCGACACCAGTTTTGTAGTCGAGATGTCATTTTGTTAATGGCAGTGAACAAACAATTTTCAACATCGGTTTTGAAGTCGCAACATCAACATCTACTTGAAAATCAAATTTCATTGAAATCAGACAATGTTGAATTTTCCCGCCTTTTTTGGCAGCCATTTTAAAAATGGCGGTCAAGGAACAATTTTTAACATCAGTTTTGAAGTTATTACATCAAGACCAATTTGGAAACCAAATGTCATTGAAATCGGACAATGTTGAATTTTCCCGCCTTTTTTGGTGGCCATATTGAAAATGGCAGTCAAACAATTTTCAACACCGGTTTTGAAGTCGCAACATCAATATCTATTTGGAAACCAAATTTCATTGAAATCGGACAATGTTGAATTTTCCGCCTTTTTTTGGCGGCTATTTTGAAAATGGCGGTCAAGGAACAATTTTCAACATCAGTTTTGAAGTCACCACAGCATGGCAAACATTTCATCAATTTACACTTAACCTTCATCTTCTATAGTTTTGGAAATAAAAGACGAAAAATACGAAAATTTAAAAAATTCGGTGAAAAAAGGGCAAGAACTCCTACAAGGGTTTATGGATTTTCTTCAAAATTTCAGGATGGGTAGATCTTGATATGCTGAACATTTTTGCAATTTACACTTGACCTCTATCTGTTACACTTTTTGAAATAAAAAATAAAAAATGCAAAAATTTTGAAAATTTAACGGAAAAAGGGCTATAACTCCAAGATGGGTTTTCAGATTTCCTTCAAAATTGCACAGTGGATAGATCTCATCATGCTGATCATTTTAACATCTGTCAGATTTTTTATATCTGTAACGGTTTTCGAGTTATCAGCCAAAAACTGCAATTTACCCCTATGTTCTATTTTTAGCAATGGC